>OY748301.1:3781712-3841882 GCA_963556515.1 Nudaria mundana | reverse complement strand
GTGTTCTGAAGAGCTCTTCAATCTGATCCCACCCTCTTCCTTCCGATCCCGAACAACGCGTGCCGGGCAGAGATGCCACTCCCACACAGTGGATAGAATGTTCGCGAGAACCGAGCGTTTTAAACGTTCGTTTCTCTGCCGAACGATAGTGGCCTGGAACGCCTTGCCTGTGCACGTGTTTCCTCCCACATATAATCCTGGGTTCTTTAAGCGGAGCGTGAAGAGGCACATCAGTAGGTCGTCAAGTTGAGGGCCACTCTCTATGGTATTGTATGCTGTGAGAGTGGCCCACAATCGCTAGACGTCGTCACGACTTACCACCAGGCGGGCGGCGTCAATTTGGCGAACCCAATATAAAAAAAAAGCATAATTTGACCAATAATTATGACGTTAAGGCCTCAATATCAACTCTATGGTCAATGGTCGTGTCACAAACAAGAGACAACCCTTACTGACTTACAACTTCAAGTTGTCGCTGACGTCACGTATTTTTGCGGTTGTTAGGCGAGTGACATAGGCCTGAGTGAGGTAACAAACATAAAAAAATATACAGTCGAATTAAGAACCTCCTCCTTTTCATCAAAATGATGTTGTATTTAAGACATTTAGTTTCCGTAAATATCAATATAAGTATAATGAATAAATTACAACCTGATTGCGACCGGTATGACTCAACTGACGATTTGACAATTTAATATCCGTTTACGAGTCAATGACGAGTATTCATTGGATATTACAGTATTCATTTAATAATTTATATTAGAACTAGTACGGTGTCTTGCGCGGTGCTTCGCGCCGCACCACGCCATAGGTTTTGGCCTATAACTTTTGACCCCTTTTAAGGCTAGGTCAAATTTTCGATTTTTTGGCTTGCCTCCAGATCGAGGGCTATCCATAGAGGGGTCAACCATCATTGGAGCATAAGCAGTTCTCGAGAGCTAAGGGGGGGGGGGGGGGGGGGGGTACATTCCCCATTTCTATATATAGATAGATAGAATGAACTTTATTGCACACCAATACAAATATGCATGTGGCAACAATGTAAGAAAATCTACAAATACCTTATCACTAAACAGCGATCTCTTGCAACCTTTGGATTGAAATACATTGTTTTTCATGTGAGTCATATATAGTCGTACATATATGGATAGTCATAGGTGTTTGGAGTTATATTATATCCAGAGTTAAATGCCAAAGGGTGCTGAGGCGCCCTATCAATATCTCCAGCTATAATAGTAGTATAGTAGACCTCCGATTGATATTTTTCAACCAATAATATCGCAGATAATTTCAAAAATTTGTTGATTTAATTTTTATCACTTTTATTTAAAAAGTGGCGTTTTGTTTCTACATAAGTGCGCATAAAGTAGCTATTTTTACTAAGAGACTTTTTAGCGGGCAATAATGAGATTAGAATATGGAACATGAATCTTTCATAGTAATCCAACCGAAAAAAAAACAAAACGCGGGAATTTTTTTTCATTGCTATTACATTTCTTTTTTTTTCTCATAGAAAGCGATAAAGTACATATAAGTATATAATGTAAGCTACGAAAGTAAAATTAGTTTTTCTCAGTTGACGTACTTTGAATCTGACACAACCCTCTTTGCAAATCAGCCTGGGAATACAGATTATTCTAATTTCCCTTAAGATGTGTACACACCAACTACACACTTAAGGTCACTGACGATTTGACCATTTGTCTGTCATTGAAGAACATATATTTTTAAAAGTAACTTTTTATATATGAATCCCAAAAGCTATAGACTTGGGCTAGACTAGAACCAGCGACTGTTGCCTTTCCAGGAGGAACGTTCTGCCAACTAACTAAGACACCACTAGCCCAACACCACTAATATAGCGATCTCTATTGTATAAATATCGCGACTTACGGCGTCACCAGACCGCCATCTACCAATAGTTAAGAAACTTACCACTATGGTTGAAGTCAAACCCAAGTTTTTGCCGTCGAAGTGGAATGGAAACATGTCCACTCCACTTCGATTGACGAAGTCAATGGAGGACTTTACAAACATATTTTGTTCTATACATATACCTTCCATTTATTAAGGGGCCACAGATAATAAATATCCAGTTATCCACGAGTTTGTTTCCGATTACCTTTCCTTAGGGAAGGTCTTGCTGGTAATTATTATTTGAAGATACCATAGAGAACAAATAAGCGTGGAACTGGTAAGTACTTTAAACTGCTTTTTTGGGAAAATTTTGATGGGTTGTTAACAAAAGACGCAGGTTCAAAAATCTTACTAATTTTTTGCCAAATATATTCCGTGGTTAGTACAAATGAAGTAACTGACATGACATCACATTAATAATACTTAATAATATTTTTTATGCTGTGTGGTTTCCCGGCATAGACCACAATAGGACCACTCCATCTCTTCTCGTGGATCTCGTAAGAGGCGACTAAGGGAACACCAAAGGAATGGCAGCGGCGTCTTTTGTGATACATCCTAAATTAATACCGCGCTCGCCAACCCGTTTGCCAAGCGTGGCGAGTATGGCAAAACCTCCAAATGATAATACAGAAAAATACCAGGCCCCTAGTCCCCGGCAGCCCCGCTATTCCTGGCTCCGGTAGCGGTCATGGTAACGGCGGGGCAGGGGGTGCGAAGAATCCCCGGCAGAGATTCGGCTACCACCCCAAACGGAAACTGGCCCTGGTAACGCACAACATTAGCACGATGAGGACTGACGAGAAGCTGCTCGAGGTGGAAGAGGAAATGAGTAGGTTGCACTGGGACATTGTGGGGTTGTCCGAAGTGCGAAGAGCGGGGGAAGGCACGACAACCCTGAAGTCCGGCCACCTACTCTACCACCGGGAGGGTGACAGAAAGTCACTGCATGATGTCGGGTTCCTCGTCCACAGATCCCTTATTAACAACGTCATATCCATCGAAAGTGTCTCGAGTCGGGTGGTATAACTGATACTCAGAGTATCCAAAAGATACTCGCTGAAGGTCATCCAGGTGTACATGCCCACCAAGTCATACTCCGATGAAGAGGTTGAGGAAGTGTATGAGGACATAAGTCGGGCCATACATGCTTCCAAAACCTATTTCACTGTTGTTATGGGGGACTTCAACGCGAGACTGGGCGAACGAAGCGACGGGGAGTTGAGAGTGGGGCCTTTTGGATATGGGCAGCGGAATGACCGGGGCCACATGCTGGCGGACTTTATGGAGGAGGAGGACCTCTTCGCGATGAACTCTTTCTTCAAAAAGCCACCCCAGAGAAAGTGGACCGGGCTAAGCCCCGCTAACATGGCGTATGAGATTGACTACATCTTGACGACAAAGAGGCAAATATTCAATGATGTCTCTGTGATCAGCCGTGTAAAAACCGGTAGCGATCACCGTATCGTAAGGGGCACATTGAATATTAATCCTAGACTAGAAAGGTCACGTCTGATGAATTCAACACTCAGACCGTCACATGCCTATGTCCAGGACTCCGAGAGCTTGCAACTTGAACTATCCAATCGTTTCGATTGCCTACAGGATTGCGTTTCAGTGGACGAGGTAAACAACGCGCTGGTAGACGCTGTCCAAACGGTGGGATCTAAATTCTTTAGGTCTCACCCTAAACAAAAACCTCATAAGGTCTCAACCCAGACCCTTGATCTCATGGCCAAACGTCGATCTATGTCGCTACAGACCTCCGTCGATGCTGAGGCATATAGGCAGCTCAACAGACGCATACAGAAATCCTTGCGACATGACATTCGCTCCTATAAAACTAAAACTATTAAGGAGACGATAGAGCGAAACAAAGGCTCCAAAGTGTTTGCGAGGAATGCGTCCGTTGGGCAAAGCCGGTTGACGAAGCTGAAGACGGAGGATGGCGGCATGGCAACGACAACGGTAGAGGTACTTAGGGAGGTCGAAAGGTTTTATGGGCAGCTATATACATCAGTTAAACAGCCCGCGGGCATGGTTAAAGATCCAAGAGCCAAGCTTACTCGACATTACACCGAAGACATCCCGGACATAAGCCTGTACGAGATTAGGATGGCCCTCAAACAGCTAAAAAATAACAAAGCGGCGGGTGAGGACGGAATTACAGCAGAGCTCCTGAAAGCGGGCGGAACGCCGGTACTAAAGGTTCTTCAGAGGCTCTTTAATTCCGTCCTACACGAAGGCATAACACCGGAAGCGTGGAACGGGGGCGTGGTGGCCCTTTTCTTCAAGAAAGGCGATAATACTTTGTTGAAGAATTATAGGCCCATCACGCTCCTGAGTCATATTTACAAGCTGTTTTCGAGGGTTATTACGAACAGTCTCGCCAACAGGCTCGATGACTTCCAACCTCCCGAACAAGCCGGATTCCGAAAAGGCTACAGTACCATAGACCACATCCACATGCTGCGACAGGTTATACAGAAGACCAAAGAGTATAACCGGCCTCTCTGCTTAGGATTCGTGGACTATGAGAAAGCCTTCGAGTCGATCGAAATATGGGCCGTGATACAGTCTCTCCAGCGGTGCCGGATAGATCACCGGTATATCGAGGTGATGAAGTGTTTATACCAGAACGCCACTATGTCGGTCCGAGTACAGGAACAGAGCACGAAGCCAATCCGACTGAAAAGGGGCGTTAGACAGGGAGACGTTATCTCTCCGAAACTGTTTACCGCTGCCTTGGAAGACGTCTTCAAGCTACTGAACTGGAAAGGACGTGGCATCAACATAAACGGCGAGTATATCACTCACCTTCGGTTTGCCGATGATATTGTCATTATGGCAGAATCGCTGGAAGACTTAAACACCATGCTCGAAGACCTCAATAGAGTATCCCAACAGGTGGGCCTTAAGATGAATATGGACAAGACAAAGGTTATGTCAAATGTCCATGTTGCGCCTCTACCGGTGTATGTTGGGGACTCAGTCTTAGAAACTGTTGACGAGTACGTCTACTTGGGTCAACTGATCCAGGTAGGCAATTCCAGCTTCGAAGACGAGGTACACCGACGAATCCGACTCGGCTGGGCAGCGTTCGGGAAGCTACGAGATGTCTTCTCGTCCGACATACCTCAGTGCCTGAAGACGAAAGTCTTTAACCAGTGTGTGTTACCAGTGATGACTTACGGATCTGAAACGTGGTCCCTCACTATAGGTCTCCTAAACAAGCTCAAAGTCGCTCAACGAGCTATGGAGAGGGCTATGCTCGGTGTTTCCCTACGTGATCGCGTCAGAAATGATGATATCCGTAGGAGAACAAAAGTAACCGACGTAGCCCAGCGGATTAGCTCGTTGAAGTGGCAGTGGGCGGGACACATAGCGCGCAGAACAGATGGCCGATGGAGCAAAAAAGTTCTGGAATGGCGACCGCGTACGGGCAAACGTAGTGTAGGACGCCCAACGGCCAGGTGGAAGGACGACCTCATCAAGGTCGCCGGGAAGCGCTGGATGCGGGCTGCTTTAGATCGGTCATTCTGGAAGTCTATGGGAGAGGCCTATGTTCAGCAGTGGACTATGTGTGGTTGATATGATGAATATTTTTTATAATATTTTATGTATCTTTTTTATAGAAATATAGTAAAAATTTGTTTAATTAAGTTAAGTTAAGCATAAAGTTGAGTAAAGGAATATTATAATAATAGGCTTGATGCAGAAGGCGGTCCTGTTGGATACGGCCCGTATTGTGCTGAAGTTCCTATCTCTGGAGCCCTAACCACCGGTAGCTTGGTCCCTGTACTCGATACCGGTGGATCACAATTTTTTATCTTTTTAAATATATTTTTTTTTATAAATTTATTTAAAAATATACTAAATATGTATAAAGTTTAATAAAGGGAATAATAATAAATATGTTAGGACTATCCACACAACGCCATCTAGTAAACTAAGCAGAACTTGTGATATGAGTACTAGATAACCTGATATAAATACTTAAATATATTTTTTTTGTAAATACACACATATTATACAAAGGAAACAACTAGACTTCGGCACAAATGTATGTGTCACCATCACACAAAGTTTGTCCCGGCCGGGAATCGAACCCGAGACTCCGGCGTTGAAAGAGGATCCACTACCGACTACGCCACCGAATCTGTCTATAATAACAGGTAAATACAGTAGAATTTGCTGAACCTCAGATTAAAGGGTTTCGATTCATAAGCAATTGTAAAGGAATGAACTTTTTGGTATAATTTTCAATGGAATTAGAGTAATATAATTTAACATAATTACTATACGTAAAGGTATTTGAAAAAACAATAATAAAAATAAAATACCTTTCGTAAATGTGGCCTCAATATATTTTAAACCATGTATATAAACGTAAAAATTCAGTCAAATGCCAAATCACTTCCAAATTCCTATGAGCTAATAGTTTGAAAGCACACGCGAGCGGCATTTAATAGTTCAGTCACAAACCAAATATTATCGGTTCAAAATATTCAACAAAGAACCTAAACAATTTGAAGGCTGCCACAGACCCGTATCGTTCAAAATGTACGGCCAACATTCACCCAATACTAACTATACAAATAGTCGTATATATACGTTGTTGCCAACAATGGCCAACATGGAAGTTGGCTCATCGCCAAAGAGCCATTGATGTTTGCAATTTTAATAAGACTATGCTTTTGTTTTATGATGGATACTCTTTCATAAATTACTATACTGTATTTGACTTTTGAATGTTAAAGTTATAATACAGTTAGGATTTAAAACGAGACTGGAGAAACATGTTTGTATATCTAGTTTAAACAAGTTCAAAATATGGCAAAGATTTGCCATATATATTTTAGTTTTCGAAAGTTTTTTCATAAAAAAAATGGAGGTTTAGAGGTCTTTGACCATGCTGAGTTGATTGCAGCTGGTCTTGAGTCTCTAACTATTACCGTTCTCGATTTGACCTCGTTTTGACCTTGACCTTGAGATTAGAGGTCAAAGGTCAAGTTCACTTTAGAGGTCTTTGACTATGCTGAGTCGATTGGCGTTTACACTGAGTCTCTAGCTCTTACTGTTCTCGAGTTGAAAGTAGTTCACGGACGGACGGACATTACTGTTGTATAAGAGATTTTCGTTTCCAAAAACTCTATAAGCAGGTTCTCATTTTTTTTTTAATTTATTGACATGGATTCGCCGTGCGGGCGCCGCGGGTCCATAGTGCGATAAAGTGGGGAATACTAATATCGCAGCCGAGTAAGCCTTGCGACTCAGTTGTAGGTTTAGGATGGCCACCTTGCTGAAGAGAGGGGTGAACATGTCGGATAGTCACCTACCTAGCCAAAGTTGGTAAGATCCTAACAGTGCTTTGGATATTCATCCTAGTGAAGAACTTACTGAAGCTCTTTAAGAGTTTTTGATGAGCAAAACCCACTACACGTGTTTTCTTAGATGAATTACCAGTTTTATTTTAATTCCGCGCTACCGTGGCCGGTCCTATATCCATTGCTGCGGGCATCTCTGGTACGCACCAGAAGGTATTTCCAGCGTCGCACAGTGGGACAGAACCGTGCGTACCGTCTCAAAAATCTGTAACTTTTTTGTTGATTGAAGTAAATCGCTGAAATTTGGCTTTTAGTGTCTCCAGAATACATACAATCCAATAATGAATGTATCATTGTCAAATGTTTAATAAATAATATTAAAAAAAAATGGTTTGGTTAACTTATTGAATTATAATTTTACAGTTTTATGATATTAAACCTATTTTATGTTATTTTATATTACACTATTGGTCGTCCGCGACTTCGTTCGCGTGGTAATTTGGATGTTATCCCGTTCCCGTCGCGCCGCGTCATATTTTGAACAATTCACACAATATCTTTATAAATTGTAGCCTATGTGTTATTCTGATGTATAAGCTATATTATTGTAAAGTTTCATTAAAATCCATTCGGTAGTTTTTACGTGAAAGAGTAACAAACATCCATCCATCCATACATACTTACATACTCACAAACTTTCGCGTTTATAATATTAGTAGGATATAAATCTTACATTTAAATAAATGACAAATATATAATAATCCACTCCAATTCTTTCTTTTTTTCGATTGCTCTGATAGATCTTCATAAGACTTTGGTGGACGTCCACGTTCTCCAGATGTTGTAGGTTTAATATCCATCGGTGCTTCTTCGAATTGTACCTTAAATTCACCGTCTAACCACGATATATTTTTACTAAAGAAACGTTCTTTAGTTCGGTTAGATTTGGTCCACCGATCGTTAAACGCTGTTATAAGCGTTTTTTGAATACGTTTCACAATTAATTCACTTTTTTCAGACGACAAATGGTGGTGTAGTTCTAAGTATTTTTGAATATCTTCTGATTTTGTTCCATGGTCAATAAAAAATTCGCATAATACTCGTCGAGGCACAACAAATTCACTCATTTTGTTTTTACTTTTAACTACTACTTTTTACCGAGGTTGGTGAAGACTATATTATGTTAAAGCACACTAAAGTCCAGTACTTTAAATGACCAACGTAAATCAATAACTTTTATACTGAAATTTCGTGTGAAAAAATATATTATCTATCTATCTATCTATCTATCAAGTTCCTAACCACTATCTATGAAGGTGGTTAGTAGTAGGCAGGTACTGATACTCGTATAATGTACACTATAACTAGATACCACTTGCTCCCTTTTCCTTCACCGCGATAAAGAAATACATAAACTATATGAGAAAAATGTAATTCACACAGTGATAACAAAACATTAACCACATCTGACCAAACGATAAAAAAATTAATACATTACCCAAAATTCCACACTTTACCTAAAGATTGAGTAAATAGATTGTTAGGTTTTACTGATTCCTATTATTTTAATATATTTAATTCATTGTCCTTGCAACACCGAAGCGGGAAATAATGTAATGGGGGTAAAGATGGGAGGGTAGATGAATATAAAAACGCACTGTCAATGTCTGCCGACTCCCACCATTGGGATTTTGGATAAAAGGGAGTGTTGTAGTAAGATCGGGGCAGTTCCTGTTCAGTTTAGACTACGAATTTACAAGTGTATAGCTTTATGTTATTCACAAATTATTACCATAAGTATGTAATGAGTATATAAGATTTAAGACAGTTTGGTTACTTGATGTGACGGATCGACAAACAGTCGATCCGTGAGGATTGCTTCTGTACTATGTAAGTTAATTATATTGTAACATTGTTACTATGGTTAAATGCTTGTAAGATATAATAATAATATGACCCTACCGAGTTTCTTGCCCTTCTTCTCGGAATGTGGTAATCGAACGGGTGGATTACGAATAAATATAAAATACAACCTTATTGAGAGAGTTTTTCTTACAAGATAATATTGTTTAAGAAAAAAAGGTCAAAAGTAATCTAAATATCCAAAAATCTCATTAATCACAACTAAAATAATTTTTGGAATATTTTGTATTTTCTCCCCATTAGCCATTTTTCGTTTCATTTCAAATTTCTTTTTTTGCTCTGACTTTTATATTAGCTGCTCTATATGATGCTATCAAAATTACGACATGGGCAGACACCGCTAACTGTCAAAAGTCTATGCAAAGTTTCTAATAAGGATAGAATATTAGGTCCCGGAAATAAAAAAAAACACTAAATTCTATACCTCCCCAGGTTTCACTTAAATTATTTTTAAATAGAGTACTTCATCACCATTCTAGCCATATATCACACTTACAAATTTGCTGGGAAAGTAATGCAAATATGACCATGTAAACTGGTGGAATTGTGTTCTACATAATTGACATAATTTTGAGCGTCAACTTGCAAGCCTTATTCTAATACAAAAAAATGAGAAATAGTGTATTTCAACTGCTATATAATATGCATTGAACATTCAGTTAGACATATACATTAACAAAATATTCAATATAGAACATTACGAAAACCTATTTTTGAGACGCTACGCACGGTTCTGTCCCACTCGCCCGGCGGACTTTGGCCACCTGTGTGGCCTCTTTGGGGGTTTGGTCGGAATGAAAATCTCGCGTCGTTGGGTTGGGACTGATCAATAGGCACTATAGATACCTAATTATGAGTAAATTTCAATACAAAACATGTTCCAAAATCACTTTGATATCTCCTTTATTTCATCTCGTACAAGACACAGTCCGTAGAACAAAATAAAGCTATGTAGTTAATACGAGTAGGTCTACGGCGTAGGTACCGCGGTACCGTAGAACATCGTAACTCTATCTACGACAAACAGTAAAACCTGTTTTCTTCTTTTCAACAGTTATTAACTACACTTTTAAGTTAATAAAAGTTAGTTATCAGTATATTTATAATTTAGTCAAACAGTTTGGAATATTTATGTCCGAACAGTTCGATCAAAGGAATCAGTCTAACAGCTTGGAAAAAAATTGTCCAAGTAGTTCGATCATCGAACTACTAGTAGGACAGGATGGAATAATCCCATTTTGAAATAAGAATAGTTTTGACACAGATTTTTTTTTTGGATATTTAGTGAATCCTTTTTTTAAGTGTACGATTCGGGCACTAAGGATATACCGCATACCGCAGGGAACAAATTCGTTGCTCTATGGGTGTTCAGTCCTCAAAAATAGGAAAAATTTTAATAGACTACAGACTTGTTTATTGATAACTAGCGGCCGCCAACGGCTTCGTCCGTAACACATTATATATCAAAACATTCCAAGCAACATGAAAATCGGTGCAGTAGTTTTTTAATTTATATCTCGAACAGACAGACGCTGTGGGGGACTTAGTTGTATAAAATGTTGTGATGCTCTCTGTTATGATGTCAAAGTTATAACGGTGATCTTGGATAGTTTAACTAAAATATAACTAGGTCGCCATCCTGCTTCGAGGCAGCATATTAGAGCGCAGCAAGCATCCCATACTTTGTGTAAAAATTTTTTTTTTTTAATTTTTGAGGGCCAAAATTGTAAAATCGGGCTCCGTTAGAATGATGTCAGTTAAATCTAGTTTAAATTGATAAATAAATTGTTGAAATCGGTAAAGTATTGACAGAGATCCCGGATAAGATTCGACTCCGGAGTCTCGGGTTCGATGCCCGGGTCGAATCCAATATTTGTGTTATCCACAAATGTTTGTTTCAGAGTTTGGGTGTTTTCTATGTATATTATGTATGTATTTATATTATATAAGTATGTTTATCAGTTGTCTAGATCCCATTGCACAAGCTTATAGCTTAGTTTGGACTAGATGACGTTGTGTGAGAATGTCCAAAAATATTTATTAATTATTTATTATTATTATTTGTAGTTGAAAAGTGGTGTGCTGGTAGTATTCATGTCTTAGTAGATTCAGCAGTAGTAGTAGCAGGTAGCGGTAGTTCCAACCTTTGCAATTTTTATAGAAAAATTTCAAAATTTCATATTTTATTAACCTAATTTGCGTGTTAACAGATGTCGAGCGTGGCCTAAAATGTTGACATAAAAATACGAAACTCGACTAGCCCATAATCGTTTCAAATCGAATCGACTAAACACGTGATCACGCGATCAACCCTATTGCGTAATCCGGTGTTGCCAATGTTCCTTTTGTTGTTTTAGGGTTCCGTGGGTACCTAAAAGGTGAAACGGGACTCTAATTATTTATTACTAAGCCTGCTGCCCGCCTGTGTCCATCTGACACCCAGGCTGTGTATCTTATAAACCGTGATAGTTAGATGGTTGAAATTTTTACAGACGATGTATTTATGTTGCCTAAAACAAATACTAAAAACACTTAAAATTAGTATTTAAGGGGCATACAACAGGCATTAGTTTTTGCAGGTTTAAGTTCCCATCTTCTTGACTCCTCAAAGTTTTAATACTAAATAATGGGTACGGAACACTTCATGCGCGAGTCCGGCTCGCGCTTGGCAGGTTTTTTAATGTTAATGTGTACTAGATACCTACGTCATTTTAATAGTTTACCATTTATTAGACATAAAAATGCGTCTTTTGTACGATTCATGCAAATTTTCCCAACCAAAGTAAAAAATAGAAGAAGGTTCTAAGGTTAAACTTTATTTTTATTCAGTTATAACTCAAGTTTGCCATCCGGCTCCTGAAATGAGTTTGACAAGGTACTTCAAAATCTTGTTTGTTCAACAGAGACAGTGAAAAGGTTCCTATATATTTTTGTTTGAAGAAGTTTTGCGAATAAATAATGTATTAAACTAATATATTTTCTGGCCCAAAGAATATGTATCGCCATCCAACGTGGCAACACAGCCAGCATTCTGGGAACCTTCCCAACCTTCCCAGTCGGCAATGACGCGGAGGATTTTTTAAACGACATTTTATGTAAATTTTTTTGGTATATAATTATGTATATTGTAATTCTTGTTGTAATTAATTATTGCAAATATATGTATTACACTATTTATGATTTCGGAATTGAAACGCGTAATTTACCTTATGTTTGGCCTAACGTTTCGACCGAGTTACATCGGGCCGTTGTCACAGGCAGTCTTAGCCAAACAAAAAACAAGGTAAAAATTACATATCTACGCGTTTCATAAAGTCATGCATTATATGTATAATGTAAAAACAAACAGCTTAGACGTCTGGGTGTTTCCAATATATAATATGTATTTATTTACAAAAAAAATGTATTTAAGTATTTATATCAGTTTATCTAGTACTCATATCACAAGCTTTGCTTAGTTAGAGACTAGATGGCGTTGTTATTTATTTATTTATTATTTGAACAATACCTTATAACCGCTGGCCGGCTATTCTGGCCCAGAGAATAAGTATTGCCATCCAAAGTGGCAACACAGCCAGCATTCTGGGAACCTTCCCAGTCGGCAATGACGCACGTATTTTAAACGATATTTTGTAATGTAAATATTTTTAGTTTATAATTATGTATATTGTAATTCTTATTGTAAATAAATCTTATTTATTGAGTTAAGTTACTACCTGTGAAATACCTATAGATAGTTAGAACATTTAAAAGAAACCCTTTTGCCGTTACAGAAAACTTTATATATTTGGTGGAGCCTCGTCCGAATGTCAGCAGGAACACCGCGTGCAGATGATGATGAATTAGACCTTAGAGATGCCAATAAAGCCCCTTAGCACAAGGGTTTAATAAAAACGCAGCGATTACTTTGAATCATTGCGGTAATTAAGGAAATCGGTACGTGCTTAGCGTTAATCCGTACCCAATCAAACCTTAGCCTCATGACACGAAAGGTCTGTTAACCAATCACAGAAGCGATTTGTCTCTTCACCACCCCTTAGTGGTCAGTTTAATTGCTTCGGTAACTGCTTCGGTGGCGTGGTCGGTAATGCATCTGCTTTCGACGCCGGAGTCTCGGGTTCGATTCCCGGTCGGGACAATCTTTGTGTGATGACATAATTATACGTTGGTACCGAAGTCTGGATGTTTCCTAAGTATAATATGTATGTAAAAGCAATGGTAAGTATGATGTTCAAACTTTTTCAAACACGAGGCATTCTCAAGACTGTCTCAGAGAGAACAGCCTGTTCAGAGCTGTTCTCTCTGAGACAGTCTTGAGAATGCCTCGTGTAAAGGTGAAACGTATGTCGACGTTTTAATGTCTTCTATTTTAGCGAAAATAATGCTATTATTTGAAAAAGTTTGAACATCATACTTACCATTGCTTTGTCATTGACTTTCGCCAGGTAACGCCTGATTCTATCCAATATTTAATATGTACCTATGTATTTACAAAAAAAAGTTTATACATATTTATATCAGTTTATCTAGTACTCATATCACAAGCTCTGCTTAGTTTGAGACTAGATGGCGTTGTATGAATTGCCTTAACATATTTATTATTATTATTACATATTATATTAGTATAGCGTAATCTTACCGGCAAAAGGCTTGCATTACATGAGAGTATGGTACCAATAAGGTGAATGGCGGAAAGTGGGCGAAATATAAACTACTGTCTACCACTTCAAAGTGTATTGAAGTGGGGTGAGGGTGTCAGTTGCCTATTCAAATCTCTATATAGGTATCTGAGCTATGTCGGATTAAAATATATCAGTGAGAACTCTCCTTTTAAGGTGATATTGTATTGTTTGGTGTTAGAACAGTCCGAGACGCCCAGGACTTTAATTGACTGTGCCATAGCGGCTGACACGTAAGATTTTGTTGCTTTTCATCAATATTTCATCGCAAGGCAACGGGCTTCAAATTTGTTTTCAAAATTACAATACAGCTGCTACTTTTTATTAAATTCAGTCGGCCATTTTGGACATAACCAATTATGATTGCGCCCGGTGACGGCAATAGGCTTGCCCCCTATTACGTGGGACAAAAAATACAGGCAAATTGTGGGTGTATAAGGCACTCTGCCTACCCCTTCGGGATATAGGCGTGAAATGTGTGTGAGTGTGTGTGTGTGTGTGTGTGTGTGTAGAACAGTTTAGTAGAACGGATTTAGATGCGGTTTTCCCTTCTTCCTCGTAGTCAAACTTTTTGGTCAAACTGGTTTGACTATGAGGAATTATGTTTCCTCGTGGTCAAACTTCATTGACATTGCAACTTTTTATCGCCCTGTATGCATGCAGTTCATGTATGTACAGTCATAGATAACTAAGATAATGTCAAACCGCATCAAGTGCGGCGATTTTCTTTTCTACATCCTCGTATAATATAACTAGGTATGCAATGCATGCTGCTAATTGCAAATGTTGAGCGGAGCAAATGTTTCATTGTTGACGCACGTGTTTCCATGGCAACCATTTAATCGTCTGGTTTTTCGGTGATGTCCAGGACATTTTCGGTGATTATTCCGTGGTCAGCTCTATTTTCATAATTTCAGATAAATGCACTCCCGGGTATGATGTCGACCAGCATGCCAAATTTGGTCAAAATCGGTCGAGCCATTTCGGAGGAGTAGCCACACAAACGATTTACATTGGTCGCCTAAGATTGAGCTCCGCTTCGCCCTGCTCAAAAATGTGACAGTATTGCTGTTCGAGGGCCAGCAATATATTAATTGGCGCACCTATAGAATGGGAACGTTTTTTGGGCTTGCAGCCAGTTGAGAAAACAAAAGTGTCGAGGGTATTACTGTATCCTTTACAGCTCGCGACACGAACACAGTTTTACCAAAGATTAACACCCTCCGGCACACAATACAATGTTAAACACTCGGAGCGGGCAACCTTTTTTTAAGCTTATGAACAAGCACTTTAATGATTGACTGTACACATTTTTAACTAAACAGCAATACAGGGAGGGTCGTTAAACAAGTTTGACCACGAGGAAACGTAATTCCTCATAGTCAAACCAGTTTGACCAAAAAGTTTGACTACGAGGAAGGACCGGCGGTTTTCACCAATGGATAGTTCTCGAGGAAGGTTTTTATATATGTATATATGTTTGTCAAGCGGGCGAAGCCGCGGGCGTCCGCCAATATTAATATATTTCTTAATTAACGAGGGCTTTTGTTAAGGTTTTAATTGAAAAATGAAGAAAGCATGACGAAATTAATTCGAAACATTTCGGGTTGGAGAACGGCTAGAAGTTGTTCACACCTTTTTCCAATTAGCGGATGTCGATTCCCGAAATGACCGTAACAGTTAATTGACTTAATTTACACCCAATTCTAAGGTCTGACTAAGGTCGGGTAAGGTCGGGTGACTAAGGTCAACCGAAAGTGGTTATGGACCTTCCATAGACATGTTCAACAATAATACTTATCATAAAGATCGGCTTAGCCGTTTGAGAGTTCTAGTGCGGCTTAATAGTGCGGACCAGTAGGTTCCTACATCTGAACTTGCCACACTTAGCATTCCGAGGTAATGCAATTCGTAAGACATTCTAAAGGTTTAAGAGTAACATCTTCTCATAGCCTACAGGTAATACCTGTAGGCTGTTTATATATGGTGATTGTGAATATGTTTAGAAGTTTATTACTCTATTACGCGTAATTTGTTAAATATATTTGGATAAGAACTTCCTCGTAGATAGAAACATGTCATACTTTTTATTGTACGGGAATTGGTAACAAAATCGAATCCAAGGCGTCTTTAAAGTGTCTAGTCGATACACAAATATTCAAATATTGGATAGAAACAGGCGTTACAAATATTCATTAGAACTAAATGTTCGTAGAAAGGTAAACGAGTAATTCAAATTATTAATATAACGTTGAAAGCGAATTGTTTGAATATAAAGTATTGAACCGCTTAGTAACGGGTGATGTGATATCGGTCACACTCACATATATGACATACTACACACTATAATGACGACTCATAGGTTCAGGGCCACGATATACCTTCCGTTAACTTTACATTATCGAGGTCTATTGTGAAGGTTACACAAATATGTATGTATCTATTGAACATCTAAACAGTATGATGCACTAGAGGAAGAGACCTACATATAGAAGGGATCACCACATCGCAGGCTCTATCAAATCAATATTCTAATCATCGGAACAGATTCAGTTAGGATTTATATTTTTATGAGGAATAAAATATACTTTAATTAGTTGTAATATGTGAGTATAAAGTTAATCTCAAGCGAAATCTGCACCGATGTTGGGAACGTAACATGCGGGTGTATGCGGGTGTGCGGGCGAGCTTACCGTAGGCATCAGCTGATCAGTACTCCGCACGCGCGTCACCTTGTTCTTGTAGATGATCTTCTTGAGCGCGCGCTCCATCGGCTGGTTCCACCGCATGAACAGCACGTACGCGCCGTACAGCGAGAACAGCACCAACGCCTCCTGCCAGTATATGTGACTGTCCCGGAAACAGTATATCAACACCAACAAACTGATCGAGTAAAACGTGCAGTCCCGGAACAATGGCCACCAGGTGAGAGTCAATGTCGTGCGCGAGAATAGCGCACACGCTCCGATCACAAACAATATGTTGAACACCGCGGAGCCCACGATCGTCCCGATGCCCACGTCGTCGAACGACACGAACACCCCGATGATGGAGGTGAACAGTTCCGGCGCGGAGCCTCCCGCCGCCATGAACGTGGCGCCGGCCACGTCGTCGCGGATGGCCAGCCTCTCGATGATGACGTCGAGCGCCGGCACGAAAAACTCATCGCACACTATAGCCAGCGCGACGAACATGTAGCCCATGCCGATGACGTGCAGCAGCACTGCGCCCGAACGCCGCTGATCCTCGCTGAACAGGTCAACGGGGAACAGCGGGGTCTTCTCGAGCTCGGGGGGTGGCTCCGAGCCGACGGGCTCGAGCAGGAAGGTGGTGTTGTTGAACTCGGCCCGCGCCGCCGCCAGCAGCGCGAGCAGCAGCACGCCACCCATGCCGCGCTCCGGGGGCTCCGAGCACACTGCCGCGCGCCTCCTGCCTGGCCAGCCCCCGCGCTACCCGCCGCCCCGCGCACCCGCTCGATAGCGTCGCACTGCGCCGCGCCGCCGCCGCTCCACCACGCTCCACTACGGGGAACCACTCGGACCTCAGCGTACTACTAACTCACACTAATTCAGTCAAAACTTTAATCAAGTGCCCAAACTTTAACGTTAGTACACTTTTTTTTCAGTTATTAAAATCGAGGCCTGAATTTCTAACTAACGCAGTGAACACTAACTGACCTGAACACTACTTTGTAACCTTCTTACTGAAGGCACTATCGGCATGTTATTGGAGTAGACATAACTTACGTGATCACCCCTTTAGTCTTAGGTAAATGATAAAACTCAAGAGCTACACACTGCTACAGCACTGATTAATTAAGACAAAATAAAACAATATACTTAAAACTAAGTTGTTTAAACCTAGTTAATTATTATTTCGTAGGTACATACATAGTTACATATATAGACACGTCTCTTTCTTTGTTTTAAATATGTAAGGACAATTCACACAACGCCATCTAGTCTCAAACTAAGCAGAGCCATTGAGGTATAATGTACTACGTACTAGAGAAGCCATCGTGAACAAAATCTGTGCTTCGTTTTGTTAAAAGTTAAAACTAAACAGCACTGCAGCGCTGCAGCAATAATTTGACCGTCTGATTAACTTTGACAAACTAATAAAATAATAAACACGCAACGTGCACGCAGCCACAACGCAGCGCTGCATTGCTTTTTGCGACAGTTTTCCCAAGCGTCTATTGGTTGTTCAAAATTCTATTAATAGCGTACGCTCACATAGAATAAGTAATCTGCCGAACTCGGAACAGACATCAAGTATTATACCTAAATGATTAATGAAATTTTATTATTAGGTGTAGCATTATACAATGTTGATATCGTCGAGTGGCATTTATTTATACTAGTTATCACGGCGAACTTTGTATCGCTTCAAATATAAAAAAAAGAATAAAAAAGAATGTTTTAATATTTTATGCAAATGTATGTATTATTAATTATAATTGAAAAACGCGACGGACGGACAGACAAATTGTCGTATTAAATAAATATAGTACTATAGAGATAATTAAAAGAAATCAAATATTTAAAATAAAATATTTATTTACTATCACCTATATTTATAACACCTTTAAATCCAAAGAATAATAAAAAATATTAACATTATTAAAAAATATTATTAGTGATGCAACGAATAAATCTTAGTAAAAAAAAATATACGTCGATAGTGTCATCTCTGCGCGCACAAATTTTTTTACTCTTTGACATTTTGCTAAAAATGGTCGTCGCCGCTCTGTGACACGTCGTCACAAGTAACAATTTAAAATATAATTAAATAAAGCATGCATTAAAGACAATGTTAATTGTACTTACTGGTGAAAGGTCACTCCTTAATTTTTACTTATGTTTCTAGAGTTGTTAGAACAGTATCTCAATGCACATGTAGGCATATTTAAAAGAAAAACTTCGCACTCAAAAGTGTCACGTTCCGGAAAGCGCTCGGGACAGACTAAGTGAGTTAGAGCGCGTGCACTCTAACTCGTGTTACAATCAATTTAGTTGAGGCGTCTTCTCCGCGTGGGCGAGTCAGCGCCCGACCTCGTAGTGGGTCTGGGCGTGGATACCCTCTCGCTGGAGACCATGCTTCAACCCATGGTCTCCAGCGGGAGTAGGTGGAACGCGGCCGCGTTCCACCTACTCCTTCTGCGAGCAAGTCGTGCTCGCGAAGGAGGCGGCCGAGAGGGAGAGGGAGCGTACCCTCCCCGCCGAGTTCCGTAGTCAGCGGCGAGGCCGCCGCAGACTCATCTACGCCCAAGACCATCGACCTCCATGATCGGGGCCTGAGGACGGCGGGATCGCCACCCGTCGTCCTTACAGAAGCAGGCTAGAAGGGTTACGTGCTGCGGGGCCTTTGCCCCATAGCACGCAACCAGATTCACTCACTGACGCGGGATAAAACCCTACCCCAACGACGCGGGATTCTCATCCCGACCCAACCTCCGCAGAGACCACAGAGGTGGTCAAAGTCCGCCGGGCGCCACTGGAAATACGTTCTGCTTGTAACCAGAGACGCCCGGCAACGGACGTTAGAGTGGCCGCTGTCCTGGGCCACGGAACTAAAAAAAAAAAGGCGTCTTCTCTAGTACGTAGTACATTATACCTCAATGAGCAGAGCTTGTAATGTGAGTACTAGATAAACTGATATAAATACTTATATACATTTTTTTGTAAACACATACATATTATACATAAAACACCCAGACTTCGGCACTAATGTATGTGTCATCACACAAAGTTTTTCTCGACCGGGAATCGAACCCGAGACTCCGGCGTCGAAAGCGGATGCACTACCGACCACGCCACCGAAGCAGTCATTAGTCAGTCAGATTAATCATTATTATCGGATTAAAATAGTGTGTACGTTTAAAAATATGTACCTACCTACCTACATATTTTTAAAAAGTAAATAGTTTTCTCGTCGATTCCCATATGGCGTTGTTGGTATGTGTGTCAGTTCCGGTCTACAGGCCGCATTTTTCAGCCGATTTTCTTTTAATTTGGCACAAGTGTTTTTTATTGCAAGGTGCAACTTTTTTCGAAGGGATTTTTCGATTGGGGGGAAAATGCATTTTTCAGCCGATTTTCATGAAATTTGGCACGTGTTCTTTGTTGCACGACGCAACTTTTGTCGAAAGGATTTTTCGATTGGGGGGAAAATAGGGGGAAAATGCGAAAATAACGCGAGGTCTACTGTTCACAGAAACACAGAACCACAGTTATTGATAGATCCATTTGCACCTCATCAGCATAGGAGTAGATAAACAGAATTCCCTTTATTATCTCCATACAATTACTAGACTGCTTCGGTGGCGTGGTAGGTACTGCATCGGCTTTCGACTCCGGAGTCTCGGGTTCGATTCCCGGGTCGAATCCAACATTTGTGTGATCCACAAATGTTTGTTTCGGAGTTTGCGTGTTTTCTATGTATGTTTTGTATGTATTTAGAGATATATAAGTATATTTATTAGTTGTCTAGATCCCATAGCACAAGCTTAGCTTAGTTTGGGCTAGATGAAGTTGTGTGAGCATGTCCAACAATATTTATTTATTAATTACCATAACAACATTACAACTATTTATAGGTAGGTAGATACTTTAAAGATTAAAGACACGGGTCTTTTACGCAATAGAAATTTCAAATATAATAACTCAAAATGAATGCAATACCTACAATAAAAAGTTAAAAACCATGACATCTGCAAAAGGCTTTGAAAATGCACAGACAGCTAGAACAAAATAAACCTTTTAAAAAATCCACATGGAAAATTGTAGACTCAAAAAACGCATTCATATCGATTTTGTCTCAGTCTAGACAGATGGGGCTTAAACTTTTTTTAAACTGGGGGATACGTGGGGTGGCTAGTCGGTACCTACCTACCATTGCGTTGCGAGCCTATTAAGAGGCCTATACCGCGAGTCGGGCTAACAACGTTGTATTTTGAACGAATGAATGATTTATTATTTATGCTTTCGATTGTCGGCACTTGGTGGAACTTATAATAATACATTTTGAATAAACTCACGAGTACATTCCACAATTTCCTTTATTATTTAAAATCCGGACCGGTTTCGCCCAATATATGGCATCATCATTCATGTCCGTTTCCTCTCGGCTTTACTCTCAAACGGTTAGTGCTAACATAATGAAGCTTTTGATGACTTTGTACAATTACTACGCCTACAAAGTGTTAAAATAAAATTTAGAAAAAAAATGAACATAGGTACCTATAGGTACCTCCCCTATACGTGAAGTGGGCATGATTTTTTTTCTCGCGTTTACCCCTTAGAGTAGTATCATAATAATAATAATAATAATAATAATAAATAACCTGGCAACCCTTAATATCATCGAACGTCATTTTTCATCTTAAAATTATTTTAATATTTTTATTTAATTTTACAGTCTAAATTTATACTATAATTATATATTGCATAGCAAGATTTGCAATAAATTTATAAATTACATATACAAACTATATATTATCAAGATAAAGAAAAATTACCAAATTGCAGATGTTTGGCATATGTCAATCTAAGAAAATATTAATCAAATACAAACAATATCAAGAAATGGATGGATGATGGTAAAGGATAAATATGCTCACAAGAGCTAGAGCCAGAGAGAGACAAACTGCACAATTACCAACCCCGGACTCGTCGCATAGCTCCGCCTCCCATTTGCTGGAAACTTTGGCTACTGGTGAGGCGTCGAGCTCTAGCAGCGACGAGTATTTCTCTCCACCGACGTCGCCTCCACCTGTACGTCGGCAGGGGAGAGGCCGGCCACCGACCTGCTTGGGACCCCGACGCCCTCCGGCTTCGATTAGGGACCCCGCTGCCGGTGGTAATGTGCACCGCATGCGATGGACTTCTTCCATGAACGAGAACGTCATGCGGGCATATTATGCGGCTACAGAGGGAGGAATTAATCTCACTGCGTATCGTGTACGAATGCTGTCTCTGTTTCAGGAGCTCGAACCAACTGTTAACGTATCAACGCAACGTCTGTCGGATCAAGTGCGGGTTATACAACGTGGTCATATGTTGGATGATGCCGTGCTTGAGAGGCTTCGCTCAGATTTACAGGGTAATCCTGGTATCACAATACCTACATCATCAGGTACACATGTTCCTACTGTTTCCACACAACGTCCCACTGATGATGATTTATTGGATACCGGGGTTACAGATGTAAGTACTCATTGCAATGTACAATTAGGGAGCGCTTTGGAATGTGCACTGAGGGAATATCGAAACGTAACACCTACCAAAAGACCTCGTCTACCGCGTTTGCCTACGCATAAGAAAAATATAGCCCTAATGTGTGCTCTGGATTCACTACTGTCAGACTATTTTAACAGTAGTGAAAATCTCGGTGATACACATTCGATTCTGTACTGTGGGGCTGTTGCGGCATGTCGAGTAGCAAATATTAAGCTTTTATCAAATGATAAAGCTACTCGACCGAAATTTGTTACACCAGCCTGGCAGTGTAGGATTGAACGTCGTATTGCCGAGACCAGGGCACTCATTGGGAAACTTATTTGCTTCAGGTCGGGCAATACTCGCCCTAGAGTGATGCGCTTTGTGAACCGAGCATTCTTGGGGACTAATATTAAATCCCAAGAATTTGCTTTTCGGGTCACAGAGCGCATTGACTACCTGAAGCAAAAAGTCTATGCGTGGGCAAATCGTATAAAAAGATATAAAAAAAGAGTGGACCGGTATTCCCAAAACTGCATGTTCCAAAAAGATGAGAGATGGGTCTACAGAGATTGGGAGCGATCTGATTCAAGTGTGATTGACGAGCGCCGGCCAGATGATGATGCCACCATTGCATTCTGGAGTGGCATCTGGTCGGCTCCTGTCAGCCACACAGAGGATGGTTGGATGCGGGATGTTAATCGTCTGTGTGAACCGATACAAACTATGGAACCATTAAAATTCATAGATAGTGATGTCACCAACGCAGTCCGTCTGTTACCGAACTGGAAATCAGCAGGACCAGACGGACTGCACAATTTTTGGATAAAATGGTTCCGTAGTTCACACGGACGGTTGGCAGCTCAATTCCAATCATGTTTGGAATCAGGATCGCTTCCCGATTTTCTAACTACTGGTATGACCCATCTCTTATACAAATCTGGTAGTGCCATAGAGCCTAAAAATTATAGACCAATTACATGCCTACCAACGGTCTATAAGCTTCTCACATCTATTTTGAGACAAAAAATAACGCGCCACATAACTGACAACAACATCATGTCAATCTCTCAAAATGGATGTAGAAGTGGGGCTCGTGGCACTAAAGAGCTCCTAATTATGGATATGGTTATTAGCCAACAGGTACGCCGTAATCGCAAGGATCTGGCGACATGCTGGATAGATTACAAGAAGGCCTATGACTCTGTGCCTCATTCATGGCTTAGGAGGGTGCTGGAGTTGTATAAGATTGATGCAACTCTATGTACCTTCTTAGGGACATGCATGGGGCAATGGAAGACCGTCTTGTGCTATTCAGGATGCCGACAGACTTGTGGTAATGATGGACCGATAAAGATCGAGCGTGGTATATTTCAGGGCGATAGTCTGAGTCCATTATGGTTTTGTCTGGCCCTGAATCCTCTCAGCGCTTTGCTGGAGAATTCAGGTCTAGGGTACCGGTTGCGGAAAGATGGCCAGGTTTTGTCTCACCTTCTTTACATGGATGATTTAAAATTACTTGCCCCAAACAGTCACCAACTGATGGAATTACTAAAGGTAACGGAAACCTTTAGTAATTCTATCAGAATGGAATTTGGCGTAGACAAATGTGCAAGCATGCATGTGAAGAAGGGTGGGATAGTGGATTCCGAAAGAATACAACTTTCGGATTCCACTCAACTTCGGTCCCTTTCGGCAACCGATACTTATAAATATCTGGGTATGTCACAAGCGTTAGGCATATCAGAGACTGACATGAAACAATTATTGAGGGAACGCTTCTTTGGCCGCCTGAAAAAAGTTCTTAAGAGTCTTTTATCGGGCGGTAACAAGGTGCGAGCCTACAATAGTTGGGTCATGCCAGTTTTAGTGTACTCGTTTGGCATACTCAGATGGACTCAGACAGAACTTGACGCCTTGGATAGAAAAGTCCGTACGCTACTCACTACATACCGAATGCATCATCCGCGTTCATCTGTAATGAGATTGTACATACCACGGAAGTGTGGGGGCCGAGGCTTTCTTAATGCTAAGACCCTTCACAACCGTGAGGTGTGCAATCTTAGGGAATACTTCCTGCGGGTGGACGAGGATTTGCATCGTGATGTTGCTGCAGTAGACAACGGATTTACCCCGCTCGGTTTGGCTAAAGAGAACTGGCGCAATCCTATAATACTAAGTACCAATGACCGCATGGATGTATGGAAGGGTAAAGAGTTACATGGACGTTTCTATCAGGCCCTACATGGACCTGATATTGATTTAAAATCATCAGTATCCTGGCTACGATTCGGTAATCTATTTGGAGAAACCGAAGGGTTTGTCTTTGCAATTATGGACGAAGTTGTCATGACTAAAAATTACCGGAGGTATATTCTGAAGGATGGTACGGTTGACATATGTCGGGCGTGCCACCGTCCTGGAGAGTCCCTTAGGCATATTATCTCTGGTTGTTCTAGTTTGGCTAACGGCGAGTATTTGCATAGGCATAACCAAGTAGCTAGGATTGTCCATCAACAACTTGCTCTGAAATACAAACTCGTGGATTCAGAAGTACCGTATTACAAGTATGTGCCCGACCCAGTTCTCGAAAATGATCATATCACATTGTACTGGGACCGATCTATTATCACTGACAGGACTATTGTTGCAAATAGGCCTGACATAGTGATTGTAGATCGGTTAGAGCGCCGTGCAATAATAGTTGATATTACTATTCCGCATGACGGCAATCTCGTGAAAGCCGAAAAAGACAAACAAGTAAAGTACTTGGATTTGGCCCACGAGATTGTCGACATGTGGCCTGTAAGCTCAGCTGTTATTGTACCGATAGTCGTTTCCGTGCATGGACTGATCGCCAAGAGCCTCGACCAACACCTACAGAGGCTCTCGTTAGACGGTTGGATTAAGGGCCTGATGCAGAAGGCAGTGTTGCTCGATACGGCACGCATCGTGAGGAAATTCCTATCTCTGGAGCCCTAACCACCGGTAGCTTGGTCCTTGTACCCGATGCCGGTGGGTCACTATTTTTTATATTTTTAAATATATTTGTATTTTTTATAGATTTATTTAAAAATGTATTAAATATGTAATTAAGTTAAATAAAGGAAATAATAATAATAAGCCTTTTATTTCCAAATAACTTAATATTAAAAATACAATCTATACGTACTTATATTTACCTTTTAACATCAAAATTAATTTATTACAATTATGTTACCTTCCATTTCATAATGATAAACTTTTTGAGATTTTATTTGTTTGTATTATTGGTGTAATATTTATTTATTTATTTATTCATCATTATAAAAACAAATTATTAATTTTTATCTAATTAAAATATTTATCTGTTTCTTTATTCTTTATTAAATAGCTACTATGCACTTAAACAAAATTCGCATTAAGTAAGTATAGATCCAAAATTGCATGCATTTCATAATAAATTTTACAATTATTTCTTATGTACCTATTACATTCTATATTATAACATTTTACAATCATTTAGTTCATTATAATAATACCTATATTAGTTCTATTCAATAATTTCTATTTAATAATTTCTATTTAATAATTTCTATTTAATAATTTATATTTAATAATTTCTATTTAATAATTTCTATTTAATAATTTATATTTAATAATTTCTATTTAATAAATTCTATTTAATAAATGTAATGCACTGACTTGACTGACAGGTAGTTAGCATGCCTCCAAACCTGTCATTTGGAAACCCATTTCTGGGCATAGGCCTCCTCCATCCATTTCCACAAAGTCCGGTCTAGTATCATAGGTATTTTAAAAACATTGAGAGGTTTCATGACAATTTTTTTATTAATGCTTGGGAGGAAAAGCTTGGCACCGACTCTTCTGGCGCCTCATTAGTCATGGGAGTACCCCAGAGTTCGATATTAGGACCCCTTTATTCTTAATATACGTAAACGATCTTCCTTACTTCACTAAAAATCTTTGTGAAATAGTATTATTTACTGATGACACATCATTAATTTTTAAAAGTGATAGACAAAAAGTAGTACTTGACGATGTAAATAATACCCTTTCGGAACTACTGCATTGAAATATCCAATATTTGAATACTGCATTGGTTCACAAGTAACAACTTGCTGCTCAATCCGAAGAAAACAAAATGTGTACATTTACTATGCCCAATGTTAGACAGGTGGATACTCATATTACTATGAATAATGAATTAGTTCAAATAGTTAATACCACAGTTTTTCTTGGGATAACTCTAGATAGTGACCTGCAATAGGGTTCTCATATCACAGCCTTGGCTGGAAGACTTAGCTTAGCTGCCTATGCGGTTAGAAAGATAAGGTCACTGACTGACGAAAAAACGGAACCATTAGTTTATTTTAGCTACTTTCATAGCGTTATGTCATATGGTCTGCTGCTGTGGGGCTGAGCTGCCGGTATTGAGTCAATATTCATATTACAGAAACGAGCTATACGAGCAATCCAGACTCAGACCCCGTGACTCGCTGAAAGAACTATTCAAAGAAATTAATATTTTAACAGTTGCTTCTCAATATATTTACGACAACATCTTATATGTACGGAAGAAAATAGATCTCTTCAAAAAAAATCCGAACACCATTCTTATACGTAGGTCACACTATAA
The DNA here is from genome assembly GCA_963556515.1 of Nudaria mundana. NCBI lineage: Eukaryota > Metazoa > Arthropoda > Insecta > Lepidoptera > Erebidae > Nudaria > Nudaria mundana. The sequence goes on along the minus strand of OY748301.1, from coordinate 3,815,178 downwards.
GTTTTGCGTAACTTAAAAAAACAACATGTTAAAACCAAAATATTATGTTTATGGCTTTTCAAAATACTCTCCTTTACATTTTAAAAATGTTTTCATGCGATCGAACCATTTTTTAAATCAGGAGGACCACAGATCTGAAGGCATGTTTTCTACGTGCTGATTGAATGCTATCACTGCCTCTTCGGAGTTGGTAAAAGTGAAACCTCTCATCAAATCTTTGGTTTTGGGGAAAATACAGAAATCACAGGGTGCTATGTCGGGGCTATGCGCAAGATGTGACGAGTTGTATTTTTCGGCAGCTAAAAATGACTTTGTTTTGTTGGCCGTGTGTGAAGAAGCGTTGTCATGATGTAGGAGAACGCGGCTTTTGGGTCGTTTTTCGCGAACTTTTTCTAACACCCTGGGTAAACAAATGGTAGAATACCACTCGGCATTAGCACTCTTTTGATCTTCAAGTGGAATTGTACAGATGGGACCCGTAGCTGAGAAAAAAAACGCGATCATTTTTTTTACCAACGTTTCTCGCCTGCCTCACTTTTGTTGGCTTGTTCTCATTTTCAAACACCCATTCACAAGATTGCTGTTTTTTGTCGGGTTCAAAACAATAAATCCACGTTTCGTCTCCTGTGACAATGTCATAAACGGCATTAGAATGTCCGTGGTCGTACTTCAGTAGCATCTGTGAGCACCATTCCACGCGAGCCCGCTTCTGCTCCGCTGTCAGTTCATGAGGGATCCGACGACAACAAAGTTTCCGAACTTTCAATTCTTCGTGTAGTGTAAAATTTTTGTGGATTTGACTCATACCAATCCCCATTAGTCCTCGAATTGTCTCATAGGTAATCCGCGGGTTTTCTTCAATTAACCGCTTAACAGTAGCCACATTATTTTTGTTGACGACAGTTGAAGGCCGCCCTTCACGAAATTCGTCATGTAAAGAAACTCGACCTCTCTCAAATTCAGCAAACCATCGCCTCACGGTGCTCAAACAAGGTGCTTCTCTCCCAAAAGCATTTTGAAGATGAGCGGCACAGTCTTGCGGAGAGAGAGAACTTTTAAAATCATAAAAAATCATCGCTCTAAAATCTTTTCGACTTAATTCCATTTTCGTTGCTTACGTAGAACTTTAATGTGCGATAAAAAACAATTGACAAATGATTTCCCTCCAATTGTTTTTTTTTATTAATAAGAAGGTTTAAAAAAATATAACATTCGAAATTCAAATAGTTCCGATTAGCTAGAAGTGCAAAACTTTTAGTGTGCCCCATGTAATTCAAGAAATAAAAATAAACTGGCAATGACAAAAATTAGACTTCATAAAGTTGGTAAATTCGTTTGTAGGCAAATGTATAAAAATATTTAATAAAATTCCTCAGGATTTGGTTGACATGCCTCTTAATAAGTTTAAAATAGTATGTAGTGAAAAAATTTTTGATGAACAAAGGAATGATAAATATGCATGGTCACCCTAATCTTCTGTTGTTGGCCACTCGTATAATACCTACAATATAAATTAATTGTAAAATGTAAACAAAACAATATTAAAAAAGAAAATGGATAATCCACCTGAGTTTCTTGCTGGTATCTTCTCAGGAGAACCAACTTACCGAATCAGCGAAAGAATCATTTTCAAATGGTTATTTATGTACTTAATTTAGTATTTTTATAATATTGCTTGACATAAAATTGTAAAATTTTGACATTCATATGTGCTCTTATGTGCCTAAACTGAATGAACGAAATTGATTCTTTGATTGAAAAGCGTCCCAAAAACTTCTTCGCGAGCATGACTTGCTTGCAGAAGGTCATGGCCGCGTTCCACCTACTCGCGCTGGAGGCCATGGCTTGGAGCATGGTTTCCAGCGAGAGGATATCCACGCCCAGACCCACTACGAGGTCACGGCGCTGACTCGCCCACGCTGAGCACTCCACCAACGCGTGGAGTGCGGTGTCGTCGTCGGAAACCTAGCAGTGTTGACACCGGGGTGCGACCTCACGATGGATGCGAAACAGGTAGCTACCGAAGCATCCATGCCCGGTAACGACCTGCGTCGCACGATACGTGAGGTCACCATGCCGTCTCTGCAGCCACTCGTCCATGATCGGTCTCACCGCCGCGATTACGGTGGTTCCCCACTTTGGTTGCTCAAGTCGCCAGGATCTCATGGCGAATGAGATCCTGGCGGAGTTGGGACCGCTGGTCCTCGATTTCTCGAGACGCAGGTCTGTGGTCCCTTTCCAGCGTCTCCTTGAGCCATTGAAACAATGACGCAAGGCCCCGGCTAAGAGACCTGCAGCCTCTCCGGAGATCGTGCGGTACCCCCGTATAATTTGACGAAATCGCACGGATTATTCCCGTTTGCCCCACCAGGCTTTGTTCCACCAGTGGGACGAACGGGAATTCTACAAATTAATTAATTTTTATTCCCGTTGGCCCCACCATCAAGTTCAGTGGGACGAACGGGAAGGATTTTTTATACGATTCCCGTTGGCCCCACTAATTTAAAAATTGGTTTTTGTGGTACAAACATTAATGTATCATTATTTGAAACTAAAATTAATGTCTAGTGATAAGTAAAATAAAAAACATCAAATAAATAATCTTTAAATTTTAATACAAATAAATCACGTATATAATAGATTAAAAGTAGAAAAAAGTCATTGAAATCACGGATCAATGACTCTTCTTTATTTAACCTTAATTATAATATAATAAAAAACATTTTCAATGGCAACAATAATGTTTATTTTATACTTAAAAATATACAATTATAAAGAAATGAATAGAAATGATTTAAATGAAATGAAATGAAATGAAATGATTTATTTATTTGTATAGGTCACTAAATGGCTCTTACAAACGTCAGTAAGTACTTAAAATAAAAAATGTCATTGCTTCTATATTTACATGTACTGCCAGATTCGCAAAGCAATAAGTAGAACCGAGAGAAAGAACCTGGCAATAAAACTCTCGGTCACTCTTTTCAAATAATTGACTCATTTACACATTTTCTTAAGACTAAATGTGGACGAATGTACATTGGTCTCGTGTCAAATTCAAAAAGAGTGTATAATACAACAAAAAAAATATTATAGTCGCCTAAGTACAAAATATGCTACAATTACGGCATTTTAGGAGGCGCCTGCACCATGCTCAAGCCAGACACTTTTATCATTAAGGTAATCAACTGTCTTATAATATGCTTTTTGCCATAAAGTGGTCTTTATAAAGTTTTTAAATTTATTGTAGGGCATACAAAGGACCGATTCAGGCAATTTATTATAAAAGCGTATACCTTCCCCCTTGAAAGAATGACTAACCTTGCTAAGCCGATAACACGGAGGGAGTAGTTTATTTTTATTACGTAGATTTCTGTCTGTAACGTCACTTACTTTAGTATAGCTAGATATATTTTTCCTGACATACAGTATGTTATCAAATATATATTGGGAAGCTACAGTTAAAATATTAATATCTTTAAATCGCTCCCTAAGAGAATCTCTTTCACCTAAACAATAAATGGCACGGACTGCCCTCTTTTGTAATATAAAAATTGTTTCTATATCTGCTGCATTTCTCCAAAGTAGTATTCCATAGGACATCAAGCTATGGAAGTAACCAAAGTAAACTAGCCTAGCAGTAACTTCATCTGTCAACTGCCTAATCCGTCTCACAGCATATGCAGCAGAGCTAAGCTTATTAGCTAAAATGGTGATATGGTCACCCCATTGTAATTTAGAATCTATTGTTATTTTTAACAAGGTAGTGTTATTTACAAATTCTAACCTTTGGCTACCCAGCACGACATGGACGTTTGCTTGTCTGACATTGGGCATTGTAAATTTAACGCATTTAGTCTTTTCTGCATTCAACAATAGGTTGTTTGTAGAAAACCAATTTGAAATATCATTTAAAATATTATTAACATTATTCGCATCTGTACTATGCCGATTTACTTTGAATATAAGTGATGTATCATCCGCGAACATTACTATGCCAGCTTGTGCCTCGATCATGCAAGGATAGTCATTAACATAAACCAAGAAGAGAAAAGGCCCTAGAATTGATCCCTGAGGTACGCCTATTTTGACGTTAGTTCCGTTTGACTTAACGTTGTTCACACGAACAGTCTGCAGCCTATCTGTCAGGTAAGATCGTAATAGTTCTTAGGATTTTTTGTCAAAACCATACCGACGTAACTTTAGCAAAAATGTTTGATGGTCAACACAATCAAATGCTTTAGACAGATCGCAGAATACCCCAATGGCATCCTGCGATCCCTCCCATGCGTCGTAAATCAAGCTAACAAGGGTTACTCCCGCATCGGTGGTAGATTTTCCGCGAGTAAAGCCAAATTGTTGGCTGTGGAAAAGATTGTTGGTCGTGAAGTGGACTTGCATTTGATTTAGCATCACTCTCTCAAACACCTTCCTCAGAGCTGGCAAAATAGAAATGGGGCGGTAGTTACCAAGTTCTGACTTAGATCCCTTCTTAAATAATGGTATTAGTCTACTATTTTTCATTAGGTTAGGGAATATACCTTCATCTACACATTCATTAAAAATTAGTGCCAAGTCAGGTGCAATGATATCAATTACATTACTTATTAAGCTAACTGATATGCCCCAGTGATCTTCAGTCTTTTTAATTTTGAGATTTTTAAATGCTTTCAAGATGTCACTGGGGTCTATATGTTTGAAGTTAAATTTAGATGAAGAACCAATATTACTTTCGAGAAAGGCCACAGCACTGTGGGCACATGAATTAACAAAAGAAGTTACTTTAAATGGAATGTTGGTAAAATAATTTTCAAATGCATTTACAATACCTTTCGGAGAGGTTATATTCTTGTTTTCTAATTTAATTTTAGTAACAGTATCCCTCACTTTACATTTACCTGACTCTTTGTTTATAACTTTCCATGTTTCTTTTATTTTGTTAGGAACCTCAATTATTTTCCTTTTGATGTGAATGGATTTAGCCTGTCTACATACTTTTTTGAATACTTTGGAGTAATTCCTAACATATTCAATGAAACTTTTATCAAATCTGTATCGTTTTCCTGCATATAGATCAAACAGCGTTCGTCTACTTTTATAGATGCCTACTGTTGCCATTCACAAAATTTCGTTTTAACACTACGATTTTGGCATTTTTGTTTGAATGTGTCTGAAAAAGCATCAGATAATGTACCAAATAAACTATTATAATGGACCTCAGGATTATTACCTATATAAACTATAGAATTAAGCTTTTTCTCGAACAAGTTTTTGAATTCTTTAATTCTATTAGAGGTTATGGGCCTACACATAATTTTCTCATTATACATTATACAAAAATTATCTCGAATATATCGTTTTAATAAGATTGTAACAGTTTCTAAATAATTATTATGGCTAAAATCAGAGATCAACTACTCTTATTACTTAACATAGTAGAACAATTATTATTATTATTCCGCCGGGCGCCACTGGACATACCCTCAGCTGCTCGGCCGTGGAATTAAAAAAATTATTAGATCAATCACTTATTTCCTCATTCTCATTTTATATTTACTTAATTAAGATCTTTAACAATCATTTTTTAGAGTTTTCGGAACGAAAATCTCGTATTGTCCGTCCGTGAACAACTTTCAACTCGAGAACGGTAAGAGCTAAAGACTCAGTGTAAACGCCAATCGACTTAGCATAGTTGAAAACTCCCCAAAATGAACTTGTCCTTGACCTCTGATCTCAAGGTCAAAATCAAAACGAGGTCAAATACCTTTTTGGAAAGCTAATAAACCGTAGATATTTTTAAGCAAATCTGCAGCATCACTGTTGTAGATTTTTTTTCAATACGTAAGGAAGAATAAAAAAAATAATAGAAATTAGTTTCTTTTTTCAATCAACAATCGTGCACTACGACGAATTTGGTAGAATTACAAGTAATTTGAGTATTTCGAGTAATAAATCTATTAAACTACTATACTAAAACAGCAATAAGAAAAACCAATTGCAAGCAAATGCCACAAAAAAAGGAGATTAGATTAAAAATTGGATGTTTTTGAGAAAATCTATAAAGTCCAATAACTAGAAAACGGTTCAGTTTGGGCTAGGGTACTCCATAGTGAAAAATGTTAGAAATGATGGAAACTATGCCACCCCAAAGGATTCCGGTCGACTTAACCAGTAACCCTGTATATTGGGAAACTACAGTTAAAACATTAATATCTTTAAATAGCTCCCTAAGAGAATCTCTTTTTTATAAGCATTAAATATAACATCGTTTGACATAACATGTATTAAATATAAAATCGTTTGACATACATACCACTCAAAAGATATAAAACTTATTTTGTCTAATATGATGAAAAATTTTTCTTTGTTTTATTCTTTGTAAGTTCTATCGTAGTTATAAGTAATAGTAACCTAAGTAGATATTAAACATAACTAGTAACTGATTACCATCTGCGCTAAGATAGGTCGACGGAGCCTCTGCGGGGCTCCTATTTGTGAGTGGTTTAAAAAAAACCGAGTCGGGATACTCTGAGTCGGGGTGTTAACCATAATGACGTTTTCTATATAATATATATTAAACGTTAGACCTAATGATTTTCAATTAAATTAACAATATACATAATAAACATTACACGAAATGATTTTCGATTACATAAACGTTAAGTAGGTATATCAAACAACGTTATACGTTAATTAAGTTTTAGAATAAATAAATGTTATATGGAAAGAAATTATATCAACAGTTGTTATATCTCACGTTGATTATATCTTATGAACGATAATAAAATGAAATTAGACCAAAATGAGTTTAAACGTTATGAGACGCACTCGCTGCTGCAGCTTTCTTGTTCAACGATTCAGGTTATCTTCTGTGGTACGGAGGCTCGGACTGCATATAGATATAAGTATTGTATTTAGTGGTAACATTAAAATTTGTCCTGTCTTTTGGAATTTTGGTTTGTATTACAGGGTGGTTATTTAAGTTCTGTAGTGTCCGTTAACGGTAATACGCTTTCCCTTTATTTCGTGGAACGAACAAAATTACTGGCAATAAGTAGGTACCTAACTAGTTACCTAGGTTTGTAATACCTACTTCTCTGTCTACTCCTTATCTGATATATTATCTGATATAGGCGTGATAAAAGGCCTATAGGTATTATTGACATAGGTAGGTACCTATGTTAATACCTACAGTTGCGACAACACTTCCAATTTCCAACGGTTGGTAAATAAGCCTTAATAAAGTGCCGTCCAGATGACGCTATAATATAGGTAGATATCATAGATGAACTATATTTATTCTAGATGACGCGTCGCCAAGCAACCACTACAAATAGAAACAGTCCAGCTTACGCATGCTAGTGTGCGTGAGCGTATTGTCATATGTACACTCGCCTTGTTTGACATTGCGTAGGTGTAGAGTGGTGCCAGCTAAAGAAACTTTTCCTATTTTCCCATTTTATTTAGGAAATTTTTAGGGAAAAAAAAACAAATTAAAAAGTTGTAAATAAAAAGTTAACAAGTTGCGTCCAACTTTTTAACTTTTTATTTTTAATATTTGACTTTTGACTATTAACTTTTTATTTTTAAATATAAGTAGACTTTTAACTTTTGACTTTCAACTTTTTATTTTTAACTTTAAATGTTAAATTTTTAACTTAAGACTTTAAATTAAACTACTACTAAACTTTTAACGTTTTAATTTTAACTTTTATTTTTAACTTTTAATTTTTAACTTTTGACTTTCAACTTATTATTTTTAACTTAACTTTTATTTTTTCATTTTTAACTTTTTATTTTTATAAATTACACATTATTTAAATTGTATGGTGAACCAATACTGTAACACCGCACATTTGCTTGATTTAATAAAAATTATAATGAGTTACTTACAGATGGTAGGTGACTTTCCTGGTTGTTTTTAGTCGTCCTTTGTAGTTTCTGCAAACTTTTATTGCACATTTAGACATATTTAGCCAAAAAAATTTTAACGCATAATCAACCGTAACTCTTGACAACACAATTGTCAATAAAGAGCGGGAAGCTGTTTTCGGCCCAACCGTTGTGTGGGTGTGGATGGTATTTTTTTTAAAACATTTCTGTCACTGAGGTTCTGTCTATGGTATATAACACATCACTGGTAGATATATTATTGTTGTCCACAACTGAATATTTATTGTACCTACCATAGAATTGAATTCTCAATATTGCTCAACGTTTAACCTTCTGTCAACTACATATGTAAGTATGTATTATATTATGCGTTCCGTTTGACGTTCGAAGTCCCTTTATGAGAGTACGTCACTTCCTTGCTTCGCTTTGTCGTTAAATATCGCTTCCGTTTCCGCTATCTAGGCGCGCCGCCAGCGCCCTCTACCGCTCCCCCCACCTAAGTTACCTTTTAAGCACAAGCCGCCATCTTCGTCATTGTTGCGTCGTTTTTCGAGCCGAGCGCATTGTCGTTACGAAAAACTCTAATACATTTATTAGATTCAATTTATGTCGCAAATTTTTAAAATTTTAAATAAATTTTCAACTTTCGAGATTTAAGTAGAAAGTAAAATCAAACTGTTTAGTTTGTTTTCCGTTATCTTAATAATAAAGTGATAAAGAGGGTATAATTTCCTAGATAAAATGTGTTCAACTTCAAGTGAAAGTTCTTCGGATTGCTTTTCGGATCCAGGGCCTATAAAAGGCCAATAGCGGACTAGTTCGTGGGATCTGGACGAAAGGTTTGATCTATTGTCACAGCGTTGGTGAGAAATTTGAATAACATTTTAAATGCAAGTGCAGTTCTAATTACAAAGGAATCACTTTCAGCGTGCAAATATCCTCATCCAAACATTCAGATTTGTTAAATAGCTCAATACCAATCCAGTGATTAGTTTTACTTACATTAGATACAGGTAGTACAGTGAAATTTAACGTCTCGTTCTAAGAACTGAATGTCCCGGTAGCACGTGTTTACAAAGATTTGTCGCTTCAAATTGGAACGCGGTTCAATATGATCAGATTATGAACGCTACTGGATTATTTTACACCAATGCATTGGTTATAAACTAAACTTAGGCCCAACGTTCAACGTTCTTGGGCTCAAATTAAGTCAACAGTACTTGATTCGGCAGTACAAGTGCTAACATTGGAATACACAAATACGATATATAGGTCTGACAATGCAGACATTATGCTTAATTAATCCTCTATATAGGAAAGTTCAATCTATTACATCTACCTATAGGTATTTGAAATCATTTTTAATTCTACGCCAGTATGGCGTTAGATTTACAATAAATCTTTGAAGGTATTTCTGAGTAAAGTACTACTACGTCTAAAGGAGATACCTTAAAGCCGCCGCCGCGTCGCTCGACCAGTTAGATATAGTTAGAGATCTTCTACCCACACTCGGGCGAGATGGATGAAAAGAGAAGGGGGGGGGGGGGGGCAGTGTAATAAAATGCGCCACCATCATTCCAGTCTAAGATGAAAAAATTGGGCTCCTTTCACCCAATAACCCGATCTTATAGGTAACTAGTTTTAGAATTCAATTGGTGGACTTGAGATTTGCCAGTTACTTTTACTCTACCTATTGCTTTGTGAATCTGGCATTTAATCTGGCATGGCGACAGCTGTAGGGAGGATCTGTAATATGTATAATAAATGTTTATATTTCTGCATCTTCACATCTTAATAATGGAATGGCGATGCAAAAATACACATTTATATTCCGATAGATCGTTAAGTAACGACATACTTTATACAATACATCTCTTCGAAAAGGATGTTAAACATTACGTAACCTATTGTCTGTGTGAAAATTTACCAAAATTAACAGATGGGTACATCATGAGATGTAACTGAATATTTATTTAACTTTGACCAATGGAAGATGTGGAACAATTTCCATCTCAAGGCATTCACGTGCATGAAACCGCAGCATTCGATCTGTTTCATCATTACCAAATGCCAAGTCTTCTACAACAAGCAGATTGGACGGTAAAGATAGACTAAGATCAAACTCAGGCTGCATATGTACACGTAAATAGTCACTTTTTGCTGCCATGTGATACGTAATTGTCACACACACAGGGATACACTTGTCACTTGTGTGTGTGATATTATATGCGTCTGAGGCCATCTTCACCAGACAATAAATATGACTGACGTTAAACCTTTTGTAAAATACCTACAAAGTGTCAGATGCAGAAAATGAATAACACTCCTTTCATCACGCACTCAGTATCAGATTTCAAAACCAACTGCTACAGATTATTTGTCTGTCACAGCATCGCCGCGTATTTTCGCCTCCGTTATGAACTAGACCGCAGAGATACTTCGTACATGGTCAGTATCCCCACCTGACACGCGAGAGATCTGTGTTCGTTTCCCCACCGAAGAATCAGTCGGCTCAGATACAAAATTCAATACCATTTCTGGGTTATCGGCGGATCCATGTGACGATACCAACTGGTATCATCGGTTTGGAGTGTCATGGGACACGAAATCCAATACAAGGTTCCTATTCTTAAAGAACAGAGTTCGTCACATGAACCACAGTCGGCTCGGATGGAAATTTCAATACAATTTCTGGGCTGGCGCATCAATTGACGACACCAACTAGGGCCATAAATTTCCTTGGGCATGGGACTCCAAAGCCAATACGAAGTCCATACCCTCGGATGAAGCAAGAGTTCGTCAGATGTCTGTTGATGTTGCAGTCCGTAGTTGGGCACTACGCCTATTAGGACCCCCCCTCAACTTGAAAACCTTCATCACCCCACCGCGCGGGGAATGTTCTATTAGCACAACGGATTCATCAGATGTTGCAGTCCGACTTGCAGTCAGCAGTTGAGACCTAAACAGGCACAACGCCTATTAGGACTCTCACCTCAACTTTAAAACCTTCATCACCCCAACGAGCGGGGAAGGTTCTATTAGTACAACGGATTCATCAGATGTTGCAGTACGGTTTGCAGTCAGCAGTTGGACCTAAGACGACTACGTTGTCTATTAAGAATCCCAACTTTGCAACCTTCGACACCCCCCGGGGAAGGTTGCAGTGCTGGTTAATGCAGCTATAGTAGTATGCTCGATGTCGCTTAGTATTCCGAACTGAAATAACCGGCAGAGTATACCAGTTGTCTACAAAGAATGCCGACGACTCACGTCATCACCGCGCGACGCGTCGAACATTCTGTTGGAGCATTTGTGGACAACAAAACAGCCGTGGTCTACATGAAGAGGGAACAAGATCGTGTCATGGCTAGATATTTACTTTTTGAACCTGGTGGACCCCCATAGCACCGTGTTTCGCCCTCACCACATACCAGGGCTTTTGAACACCAAAACCGACCGACCTTATAATAAATTATGGTCATCATCTTGGTGCATAAGAATTTATAATAGGAATATGAATACAAAATTTCTAAGAAATTAATAATAATAATAATAATAAATACTCTTTATTGTACACAATATAACAACAAATGGTTTATGACAAGTCTTAAAAAACTAATGTACAACAGGCGGCCTTATTGCTAAAGTGCAATCTCTTCCAGGCAACCTTAGGATGGAATGAAAGTTACAAGAAATGATAGGGGTTATGTACAATGTAATATAATTATATTTAAAAATAATAAATTAATAGGATTTATAGAAGAGAGCAAAATGTTCAATACATTGATAAATGAATATTTATCAGGAGAAATAAGTACATATATATGAAATTCAATAGAATATACTAACAATAATAGGATATACTAACTTTAGATATACACAAAAAATATATTATAGAAACAAATAGCACTAATTAGAGGAATAGAGATAAAAATCTTTTAACATATTTTTAAAAGATGCAAGTGTTTGTGCGTGTTTAATGCCGCTACGGCAGAGCATTCCATAGACGAACTGCTTGAACAGTGTAGCACTTGTCAGAAAATCTTGTGGAATGCACTGGCATTTCCAGCATTAAATTCTCTGATGACCTTAGAGACCTCGAATGTGTGTCATGTAGGAACTTAAATCGTTCTTTAAGATATCGGGGAGTACAAGGATTGAACAGTATACTGTATAATAGAGTTAGGATATGAGTATTCCGGCGAAGGCGAATTGGGAGCCACTTAAGCGTTTTGCGGAATTCTGATACATGATCATATTTGCGAAGACCAAATATGAATCTAATACAAACATTTTGGAGTCGCTCAAGCTTATCAAGTTGCTCCTCTGTGAGATCAAGATAGCTGACATCAGCGTAATCAAGGATAGGAAGTAATAACGATTGTGCCAGCGCAGTTTTGGTGGCAATTGGAAGCAGCATTCGCAATCCCCGTAGCGATCCCGTTGCTGCAAATATTTTTGAATTACTTTTGAAATAGTATGCTTTTGTTAAGAGAATAGAATTTAATGTTCATTTACCCGCTAATGTACGCTTCTATATTTTATTTGTTTCTTGTTCAACACATTTACCGTTGAAAAGTCCGTTATTGCAGCTGTTTGCAAAACAATATCAGATATTACAGTTATGCCAATGCCTAATGATGATGCATAACACTGAAAGCTTGTACCTTGGCAAGACCTACGCCCCCTAAATTACAAATTTGGGGTGCAATTATTTTGATAAGTTGTTTAAAAATTATAACTTCAAGTACGCCTTATCTGCAGATATTTTATTATTATCTTAATATCGTAGAGTACACGATTTTAAACTATTGCATATTGACGTATACCCGCACGTTAGGCAGGGACCAAATTTGTTGCTATATTATATTCGTTGCACATTGACAACAATTTATAGATCACCAATATTCGATAAATAATCATTACAGAGGACCTCGATCTCCAATACCTTGTATATTGGTTTTGGGTAGAAAATTGCCTCATCGTACCAGCAATCTGGTGGGACGTTGTTAAACTTGCCTGATAATAAGCATTGACGCAGTATATCGGGTACAGTAAATTTATAAAAAGGTACCCGATGAATCATAAGTCATAACTTTATTCCTCAAGAAATATTTAGATAGAAATTATAATTAGTAAAAACTAATGACATCGGTCTCTCCCTAACAAGGAGAACCCTGTTACTACTAAGCTACGATGTCTATACCAAGTTCATATAATTTTAGTTTCATTTTCAATTTTAGTTTTCTAGATCGTGTTTTACGGTAGACGTCGGAGATGTTATATATTATAACCATATTTGTCTTAGCAACTAGAAATCCCACAAGGCCAGTTACAGCAGCGATGAGTTTTTGGGACAAAGAGTTTGGGCGGATGCGCCAGCTGGATGTGATATACTGATCTCATCTTTAAAGCTGTATGAAATTTTTATATTAATGTTATTCCAGCTAAAGCAAATTGAAAACATATATCTATTTTTAGAAATTTTTATCTAAAAGAGATTCATTAAGGTAATACTAGACGTAATTGTCTAGTTCCTCAGAAACATCACTATCTCGGTTCTTTCAGCTGGATTTATAATATCTATAAAGTAATTTGTAGGTTGATTTATTTGTTGCACCTTAGTTAAAGTGCACTTACGTTTATATATTTAATATACCTACATCACATTGTTGCCTTTTTTAACTTAAACCACAAGCCACCAGAAGATAACAAACAGTCTCTCATAAAGGGACTTCGAACGTCAAACGGAACGCATAATATAAAAATTTTACCTTCGAATAAAATTTCTATTATGCTTCCTATGACGTTCGAAGTCCCTGTTAGGCCTTCCTGGGGCTATACCATTATGAGCTTAACAATGACGAAGATGGCGGCTTGTGCTTAAAATATAACTTAGGTGGGGGGAGCGGTAGAGGGCGCTGGCGGCGCGCCTAGATAGAGGAAACGGAAGCGATATTTAACGACAAAGCGAAGCAAGGAAGTGACGTACTCTCATAAAGGGACTTCGAACGTCATAGGAAGCATAATAGAAATTTTATTCGAAGGTAATTTTTTTATATTATTACCTATAATTTGCGTTTGTGCACTTACAACAATTTCTATTCAAAGATTAAACATTATATAGGTACTCTTTGGATTAAACTAGGAGCTGCGGTCGCTGCCGTGGTGCATTTTTGGTCAATAACTTTTTTTGAGGGTCCTAAATCAAAATTCGGTCTCGAACAAAACCTGCTCCTGAGAATGCTTGATTTTTGAGTGAAAAAAATCATGAAAATAGGTTGGGTAGTTGTCGAGAAACAATTTCACATCGAGTTGCATTTGAGTCACCTGATATAGAATCGAACGGAAGCTTATTAGGATTTTTTTGTACCTGTACATAATATACCCACCGTTAATATAAATTTCTCAGCCTTCTCAAAATTTCCAGCAGCATAAGAAATTTGAGCTATTCCTATACACTTTTCTGCATTGTCCCTATTTCCGTCTAGTGTCATTTTGAGGGGTTTCTAGAGCACTTTAATGGTGTTAATTAATTTAGCGAGTTTACACACACGGCACAGAATTATTTAATAATATGAGTGCGCAAATTTAATTAGCGCAAATAGAAATTTATTGCGTTTAAGATCACAGCACTCACGTCTCAACTTATCACACACGAGTTATACTGCGTGTACTGTGTATACTGCGTGTGGCCACTAGGAAAAAGTCGACTAAAATCGGCGCTATGCAATAATTAAGACATCACTAACTGTCACAATGTCGCAAAATGAAATACCTATCAAATCATGTCATGTCATTGACCGACCGACTTATCACACGTAGGGTTTCTAATTGGATTATGCTAAAACTTTAAATAAATATTGGTGTTCACATAAATTCTGTAAACTGATAATATAATTAGTAGCCAAAATGTGGCTGGATGAAGCAGATGGCTTCGTCGAAATATTTAGGGGCTATTTGCCTTATTATTTGCTGGTGGCTCTGCCTATTTTTATCATAATGTCTCCTGTAAACCCTGTTGCAGCTTCACATGAGTTCTCTGTATATAGAATGCAACAATACGACCTACACACTGTTCCTCATGGTAAGTGCATAGATTAGAACCATGTCTAATTCAAGAAAATGAAAAATCGATTATAACATTTTGAGGTTATTTAGTATTAAGTGATATTTGCTAGATGTAAGAGAGCTGGGTCTCTTTAGAACCAAATCTAGCCGATGTCTTCAAGCTCCTTTTAAGATACTGACTGAAACTAAAATTATGATTATCATCCATATGTTCTTAAATCGCTCTATTTAACTTTGACAGTTTCAAATCAATATCTCTGCCTAAAAGTACACTATTATTTTTTAAAGTCTTCCTTCAGTAGTTTTTGCATGCAGGATCATTTGCAAACAAATTTTGCTTTTATTATATTTGTAGAACTGTGTAGTAGTATGTAGATACATATAATTGCAATATTCCTCATTATCAGGTTGCCGCAGCGCAAGCTTCAACTTAGAAGGCCGATCACTTACATCATGGAGTACCTCCCGTCACTGTGTGGTCGCTAGAATCCAAGATATATCCATTGATCAGTTCATGGAGGTCCGAGCAAAGGCTGGTGCATTAATATTGGTGTTGCCAAAAAATGATACCGTTTTGACATCAGATGAGAAAGAGGTATTGTTATTTATATATTACTTGATATCAGTGTGTGCTATTTCAAATAGTTTCATCATTCCCACTGCCATGGAAATAATACTAGGATTAAAGTATCCTATGTGTTGACAATCTATGTGGTCTACACTTAGTGGTTAGCTGGAAATGGCCCGCAAACGTCGGGACGGGTTTGTCTGTCCGGCTGCCAGCGTCCCCGTTGGAATTATTAATAATAGTGGTTAGTGACACTGCCACAAACTAACTACTCCCCTTGGGGATTGCGGGTATCACCAGAACATTTTCCATAAATAAATTGGCTGGGTTTCTTAGAAAGTGGTGATTAAGACTGTTGTTTACATAGAAAACGCAACAACGCTGTGTTACTATTACCCTAAGATAACAACCCATACCTATAACAACCCTAATCTATTATTTGTAGATATAATATTATTATTTCCAACGGGGACGCCGGTGACCGGACGGACGATCCACCCGCGATGTTTGCGGGCCATTTCGTCCATTTCCCCAGAAAGATAGATATAATATGTATGTATATGTAGGTGCATTCGTAGTATGAGTATGTGTTTATGTAATTATCTACTGTAATATACACTTCAACCTGCGCACACTTGAAGCTTTTTCTACCAAGCATTTCCTCCCCCTGTGGCCCAGTGGAAGTGGAGATTTCTTTTGAAATAAGTGGTGCCATTGTACCATACCTCTATACTTACTATTATTCTTCTCGCTTTGTTACCTTCTTGTGTGTACGTAAATAAATTAAAAAAAAAACTAATGCTTCACTGGTAATAATAATAATTATAATAATTGTTTATTTTTTGCAATCCACAAACTAAAACTAAAACATTTGACAGTTGAAGATGGTATGGACAATATTCAGTAGTTTAGAGTGTGGATAGCTGGTGCCTGTGGTAGGTAACGAGACCTGAATTACAGGTCACCAGCGCCCCACTGACAGATGTAAAAAACTGACCACAATCAGCCCATGTAGCAACAAAAATCGTACATTACACAAAACTATGATATTTACACGGATTTCTGTAGCAAGTGTGAATGTTTATAGTAAATAGTACTATAAATGGGCAGGTTCACCAATTGCAGGCGAGGTTGGCCTAGGTTCTAAAGATATTCATGAGACCTTTAGACCTTCTTATACATACAAAGTAACACGCAAAACCCACGCACTAGACGTGGACTTGCGGAGATCAGCCCGTGACAAGTACAAATACATACAAAGTAGAATAAATATAACGGCCGAATACTGAAACGTCACTACAATAAGCAAATACTCATGACGTTTTTTTGTGAAAAATTTAAGTTTAATTGCTGCTCCACCACTTAAAAATTTGAGTGATGTTTCAGTATTTGGTTGTAAGCCAATTACAGGTTTTAGCGATTAAGAAAACTGTTATTAGATTAATTAGATGGAAAGCTAGCTAGTATTACGTTAATTGTTAACTCTTTCAACAGCATATCCAGCTTCTGGAAATGGCGATGACCCAGCAGGAAATGACAGCTCCCGTGTACTTTGCTCGCTGGTCTCCCGACTTCGAGGATATACTGCGAGATTTACAGCACAGTTTTATTACCGATGATAAATCTGGTACTGCTTTAGAAGCCATGTTGAATACTGTTTCTTCTAACGGTTATCAGATTGGTGAGTGTTTTTTTCTGTTCTCATGCTATCTTCAGGGCCACTGAAGGAAGGAACACAGTGTGATTGCTATAATGACATAAGTCGTGATGTATGTCATCGGTGCCGTCATAGTACTTCAGCCCCGATTCGCTCTTTAACCTGCCATCTGCTAGAATCGTCAGTAAACTATCATCTTACCAAGTTTGACTTAGATGCGTCGTGCCATGATTTATCCTACTTACTACGATAGATAACAATATTTGAAAGATGTATTGTGTACACTTTCCACATTTATCAAGACCTAGATTTTAAAATAAATAAACGATAAGAGCATCTTGCTTTAGAAAAAAGTTTCTCACAGAATCATGTCTTTATCCTGAAAGGGGTAGACAGAGACCATAATTAAACCCTCATTTCGCCACTCATTTGGTTGGTTCCATGTAAGAAGGGGCTTTCGCCCCCGCACGCCCCTACTCACTGACCCGAGATAAAACTGAAAGATTCGGGAAAACCCACCAGCCGCCAGCGTCGTGGCCTTATCCTTGTGAGGGCGTACCCGGGACGTCCGGTAATGGAGAATAAAAAAATAAACAACATAGCTATTTTTTTTACTTTCGGCAGTGGTATCGGCTACAGCACCACCGAAACTGGAGTCCAAGCCTGTAACTCTGCATGGCAAGCTGGTGGGGCGCTCAGGGTCCTCGCAGACTATTGTTATTGCGGCCCATTATGACTCTTCTGCTTTAGTTCCTGTAAGTTTATTTTATAAGGGGTTCAAGCTCCGAATTTGATTATATGTATTTGTACAATAGTCCAGTCATTATAGTAAGTTCACCTCGGAATTCGAGATACCCAGCTGTAAGTTGTAAAGACCGCGCGCTCTCCGCTCGCTATCTCGAAAACGGTTCACCGTATGAAAATTTTTTTAAACAAAATTTGTAGAGAATTTTGAATTCTACAATATTGATAATACATATAAATAGCAAAAAACCCATAGGAAATGAGATATTTACAAAAAAAGCGCAAAAACCGATTTTTGTGACCTTTGACCTTGAAATTTAATAGTTGCGTACTACCATATGTAGGTTTTGAGACAACTTTTAGGGTGTCAATATTCAAGTATTTACAGACTTATAGCTGGGTATCTCGAATTCCGAGATTCTTACCTAATTTAAGCTTAAATGACTGGACTACAAAGAGTTTGAGTTGTATACTGAACATTGATTTATAATCATATAAGAATTTTGTACCAGAATTCTACATAGCTTATTAAGGTCCGTAGTAAAAGTCTCGGAACCCTTATAGTTTCGTCATGTCCGACCGTCCGACCTCGGCTTTCCTCCCTAACGGTTGGTGCTACTGCTAGAAACATGAAACTTGGCATGAATAAGTATATTTAGAACGCCGACAGAGTGCTACAATAAAATGGAAAATTTTCTTTAGGTGTACCTTACAGGTAAAGTGAGTATGATATTTTTTTCTTGCATCTTCTCCATCGTGTGGGTTATCATTAGATAGGTATTTTAAAATCATCGCGATTTAAGTATTTGTTGGCGAGATATTTAGCTTTGAAGAGCACATTTGAACGAAAACTGTGTTTCTAAAATCTAAATGGCTTGCGTGAAGAACCTGAAAAAAGTCATGATGGTGGTCCATGTTATGAACTTTGTAGGAAAACTATGACGGATGGTACTACTCTGTTAGTTCAGTAGTTATAGAAGCTTTATGGGTAACTACGGAACGACGTCACGCGCTTGGACGGTTGTTTTTCCTGCCATTCGATATTGATGAAAGAAAGTCTGTAAGATTGCCCTGAAATGAGTTTAATATATCTGTAAAAACTGCAAGAAAATCCGTTCGATATGTGCGGAGATTATCGTGTACAGGCATGCATTTTAACAATTGATAGATATATAATAAATTATAATTTCAATGTTCAATCAGTTTTCATTGAGACTTACTTCCGTAGGAGTTATCCCAAGGCGCGGATTCGAACGCTTCAGGTGCCGTCGCAGTCCTGGAGTTGGCCAGGATTTTCTCCCGACTTTACTCCACAGCCTCGGTGCGAGGTGGACCTTCATTACTCTTCGTTTTAACCTCTATTGGACCCTCGCTCAACTACTTTTCTGCTAAAAAGTGGTTGGAGGAACAACTGGATTCTACTGATGCTGCGTTATTACAGGTATGTTCCGTTGTGCAATCCTTTAACTGTCCAATAACCTACGAATATTTCTTTCAGGAAATATTCATAGTCACTGGGCGTCTATTGGGAGTTTCTGCCAAATAAATATTAGCGCTCGATAATTAATATAATCGTTATATAATTGAAATAGACTCCATTTGTCGAGGAAGGCGATAGACTATAATGACATCACGCTACGAACACGTATTTGTTTGTTAAATTACATTATACGTCATTATTGTACTTGATTGAATATTACAATCTGTGTAATACAGTCCCTGTATTCAATTTTGTGACCGGCTGAGCATCGCAGAGACATATTGATCCGGCTCGAGGGACCAAAATGTTGTAAGAATAATGATAGCTGATGTTACCGTCAAAAAGAAAAAAAAAACGAAACCTTAAAACTATGGGTCCGCTGTCCGTCCGTCCGTCTGTCACCAGGCTGTATCTCATGAACCTTCATTGTTAGACAGTTAAAAAAGCACAAAATTAAATGATGTATTTCTGTAGCCGCTATAGCAACAAATACCAAAAAACCAGAATAAAATAAATATGTAAGGGCCTCTTAAACAGCAAACGTTTTTTTGTCGTTTTTACAAATAATGGTACGGAACCCTTCGTGCGCGATTCCGAGTCGCATTTGGCCGCTTTTTTAATAATGACTTTCCTATTTTCCAGGATGTCTCGTTCGTAATGTGCTTAGACTCGATATCATCGTCTCCTACAATGACAATGCACGTATCGAAGCCTCCTAAAGCTGGTGGTCCGGCACATTCCATCAAGTCCAGACTTGGCGTTACCATCAATCATAAGAAGATCAATCTGGCAGATGACTTGCTCGCTTGGCAACATGAGAGATTCAGTATTAGAAGGATGACGGCGTTCACGCTTAGTTCTTTACAGGTAAATATAAAAACATTGACACAATTACCGACTTTGAACTGACCTTGGTATTTGCGAAGCGTGTGGCTGGTAGCCTTTTAGGTTACCTAGCGCTCCGCAAAAATCGGGTTCCCAGACGCTCAATTGCAATACCAAACAACGTTTCTTTGTCCCGCACTGTGAACTAGTTAATTAGTTCTTCCGTGCGGGAAATATCAAGCATTACCTTGACATTGGTGAAATCATCGATGAACATCGATGGTGCCACGTTTTTAAAGAAAGAAGAAGGGTTTTAAGCAATCTCATCTCATCAATTTTCTATAGTTTCCCGTAATGACAATACGCTTCCCCCTATTACCTGGAGACAACAAAGCTACTGGTTAAGAGTACTAATAAATATTTGGACCTTCTCACACAACGTGATCTAGCCCAAACTAAGCTATGGTATCTAGACAACTGATAGACACACTTATATATTTCTAAATACATAAATAATATACATAGAAAACTCTGAAACAAACATTTGTGGATTACACAAATATTTGATTCGCCCCCCCCCACCCACCAGCAGTGTGGGTGTGTATTTAATTTCTGCCTACCCCCACGACATAGGCACGGATAGTATGTATGTATTTATCTTCCAGAGTCACAAAGACCCATCCCGCAGTACTGTATTAGACTCACCAACGGAGTCGAACCTCAAACACTTGATATCCAACATAGCTCAAACAGCCCGAGCACTCGCCTCACACGTTTATAACCTAACTGATGAAGTTAACAATGAAGATAGTGCTTTGTATGATGAGGCTTTGGTAAGTAACTAATTGACAAACGTACTACTCGTGCGCGATAAGAGTAGTGTTAACTGAAAATGTTAACACATTGCAAAGGTTAAGCAACATCTAGTTAGCCCGGTTAAGACATTGAGACCCCTCCGTGCCTCGGAGAACACGTTGAGCCGTCGGTCGTCATACGGACATCTATGGCAGTCGTTAGGGGTAGTTGAAACCCTAAATCAAAAATCCGACCGGTCTAACTACAGAACTTCGATATCGCCCATGGGTTGTGAAGGTCAGATGGCAGTCGCTTCACGGAAAATATCGAAGTTCAGCCGAATCGCAATTAGACTGGAAAGCCGACCCCAACTGAGTTGGAAAAAGGCTCTGTGAATTATGGACTACTCGTGCATGATAAGTTGAGACTTGCCTTCGAATCATATAGTCATTAATATAATATGGAACTGTTCCTGCGAACAAAAAAGCTACAACTAAAAAAAACCGGCCAAGTCCGTGTCGAGCCACGCATAGGGGTACGTAGTCAAGCATAATAGGCTCTATAACTCCTGAAGTAACCGAGTTATCCGTTATCCGCTACCATCATGATTTTTTAAAGATTTTTTGAGCCAACCGTTAGTTTTTAGACTGACGGATGGACATGGCTAAACTATAAGGGTTCCAAAACTTGAATTACGGAACCCTTAAATTGGGCAGGTAAAGCTTGGATTTAGGCCGTTGACATCATTAACCGTTCAGGTCTCAACTTATAGCGCACGAGCTATACAAATAATAAAATTGAAGTGTCAGTTTATAATTCTTAATTTATCACCTTTTAACTAAATGCATATGCAAGTATATACAATTTGTTCCGACTAATATCTGAAACAGCTGGACCGATTATAACAGTGCTTTCACTAATGATGATGGTATAGGAAGAAATATAAGCTACTTTTTATCCAGAGATGTGTTCCCGTGGGACTTATACGTAGGCAGTAAGTAATAAATTCACGCCTTCCCCCCTTTCTGCTTTCGACTAATGCTTTTTTTGTGTTTACAGGCAGTAGATGAGTCGTCAATAAGACATTGGTATAAATATTTATCGTCACAGTCAAGGGCTCCTCAGCTTGTTACTACAACAGCACCTAATCAAGGTAAAATACCAAAATACTACAAATACTGTAAAACAGTATTAATTGCATAGCAAGGGCGAAGCCTCGGGCGTCCGCTAGTTATAATATAAATGTTATGGAAAATTATAAAGGTACGAGCAAACTCATCCTTCGCATGCGACGTACACCACGCATTATGACATCTGAACAGGATCTGGCCTATACAAGTTCTATGGTCACGAACACACTGGTCACGAACACGCTGTCTCACGCGTCCCCGCGCTAGACTCACGTTCCCATGCTATCCCACGCGTACGACGCTGTCACACACGTTTAAAGTAGACGTTGTATGTGAAGGACCAGTGTGTTCTAAGCTTCATACTTATAAAAAAGCTTAAGTTACCTTTGTGTAGTATTTTCCTCTTTCCCGATCCACTATGGGAACCAATTTCATCGAAATCGGTCTAATCCTTGTTGCATAATATCCGAACGACAACTAATAACGTGATTCAGCGCAAATGTAACGCGCCATCTATCGACAACCGTGAGTACTTTTAACAGGAGTGCTCCAAATTCAAATGTTGGTTTTTTTCAGGGGTGACAGGCGCACTGGAACGCACTTTATCGCGTTATATGGATGTGTCAATAAGTATACATACGGTGGATAAGCGTGAACCGGAATACACATTGTACGGAACCACTTCTGCTGTACTTTTTGTCTACAGGTATGTGATATTTTTTTTATTTCACGACTATCATTACACAGCGGGCGTTCCATGTGGAGCAGTTCTATGTCCCTCAGGGATAATGTAGCTACATATTAATTAAAGGGGAGGGGCTCGTGGTCTAGTGGTAACCGACAATGTTAACACATTGCAAAGGTTAAGCAACATCGACTCAGGCCGGTCTTAGGATGACCATTTCATAAGACATTGAGACCCGTCCGTGCCTCGGAGAGCACGTTAAGCCGTTCGGTCCAAAAATCCTCGCGGTCTAACTACAGAACTTCGATATCGCCCATGGGTTGTGAAGGTCAGATGGCAGTCGCTTCACGGAAAATATCGAAGTTCAGCCGAATCGCAGTTAGACTGGGAAGCCGACCCCAACTGAGTTGGGAAAAGGCTCGGTGGATGATGATATTAGTTAAAGAATTTTCAAAATCGGTTCATTAGGTTCGGAGCCTATTCATAATAATCAAACAAATATTTTCTATTCATAACATAATATAAAACAAAGTCGCCCTTTCCGTATGTATGCTTAGATTTTTATAACTACGCAACGGATTTTGATGCGGTTTCCACCAATAGATACTGTGGTTCTCGGGGAAGGTTTAGTATATAATTTGTCAAGCGGGCGAAACCGCAGGCGTCCGTTACTACCTTAAAGTGCAAATTTTTTAGACTTTTTGTATTTTTTTTTCAGTGTAAAACCGGCGGTATTTGATCTTATTTTAACTCTAGCAATCCTCGCTTACCTAACTCTAGTATACTTCGCCATACAATTCTTCCCTCGATTTTATGAGGAATACGCTAAACTCGTAACAGGCAAAGCCAAAGTACATTAGTATAGTTAATTTAAACGTCTGGTCAAATACCATTGTTATAAGAAGTAGGAATAACCGATGTTTTGGTTTGAATCGAGTTTTTGAATCGATTATTTCTAATCGATTAATAGTTCGTCCTTATAATATCGAACATTCGATTTATAACATCCGATCTCCTAGGTATGCGAATCAATACGTTCGAAGATCACATCGATGTGAATCGATTACAAAAAACTGTGGATCGTATTGCTTAAGTTCGATCTTTTAAAAATCAATTCAAATCGGCCATCCCGAATTAGAAGTAACTGTTGTCCTACTCGCGCATACGTTTCACCTGTGAGTGTGAATGAGAGAACAATTCAATAGATTTCAGTGGCTTAACAATCCAATAGTGTAGTTTAAATCGATATCAATGGAGTGTTGTCCTACTCTAACATACGGTTTACTTATGAGCGTAAAAGAGAGATCAGTGAAAAAGAAATCGTTCATAATATTTCTATCAATGCAATAGTGTATTTGTAATCGATGTCATTAAATATAGTGTTGACCTACTCTAGCATACGGTTTACGTATGAGTGTGAAAAAGAGAAAAAACCCTAAATTATATAACGCCGATATGTATAGGTATTTTCTATACACATACAATAGTATTTAAATTCGCTGTCATGTGTTACAGTGTTATTCTACTGACACTAACTATTCTTGTATGAGTGTGAAAAAGAGAACAAATCCTACTAAAATGGTTAAGTAATGTATGCTATAATATCTGATCGAAGTTGTTTTTTTTATATAGCTTTGGCTAAAGTCAAAATTTGGTGTTTCTGATCTAAATGAATAAATATATTATTGTTTTTTTACGCGTTATGAAATTACAAATATCCTTCTAGAATTGCATTATAATACCTAACGCAATGTTGCTGTATATGTATAAATCCATTATGAAATTATGTAAAGTTTGACTATCGTTTTGACTTAATATAATAGTCATGGTTACCATAAACATACAGAAAGTCATCTTAGGAACAAGTTGTTAACCATAATCGCGATAAAGAAAACCTTATGTGAGTTACGTGTGATATAAAAGTAAAGATATACCTACATCTAAATCTCGGTTTAGACTACGCTATACTATCGTGCTATATAGTATAGCAAACAAGGACAAAGGAAAAATGTAAAGTAATATTATATAGCACAGCTAAATGTGAACGTGTTCATAATTAAATGTATGGAGCGCGATTTTTCTGCTATAAACTATAATATTATAGCGTAGTCTGAATAGCGCTTAGTGTGCAAAATATATCTGTTGTCTTTGCTTCAACTTTAACATACTTTTATTGTGAAGTTTTCAATAATAATTTTATATTCATGATTAAATACAGTACCAACTATATATTTTGTTATTCAATACATAAATTGAAATTTTCAGTCGAAAATGTATGATTGTCTCAACGTATGATTGGCTGCATATACCTCCTTAGAATATTATTATATTCCAAATATGAAATGTAAAAAAAAGCGGACGTCTGTTGTATGGGAGCCCCCTTCAATATTTATTTCATTCTGGTTTTTAGTATTTTTTGTTATAGCGGCAACAGAGATACATTACTGTGAAAATTTAAACTGTCTAACTATAACGGTTCTTGAGACCGCACTATCAGCCGCGCATGATGACAATGGGATGGAACCTTGTCACAAAAACCGCTTCGTGACGTCATCAATCGTTAAAAAGTGCTGACGGATAGCGGAGTTTTAGTAATGGGTCCTGTTTTACCCTTCGAATAACCCTAAAAACAGGTTAAAACAATTTCAACTGGCAATACAGTGATTGAAAGTTTATAATAGAATATTACCCACGCATTGAAGCATATCACTTTTAAATTCTTACTTTCTGAAGATTAGCACTTCGTTAAAAGCGGATTTGGTGTTAAGTAATGTTTACACGGGACTTTTACCTATATTGCTTCACTAGTAAGCGGCCTCCCAATTCCCACGGGAAAAATCCCTGGATAAAAAGTATCCTAAGTTATTCCTTGTTACATCAGCTATCTGCTGGTGCAAGTCTCGTTAAAATCGGTCTAACCGTTTCAGAGATAAGCCAGCACATACAGACAGCATGCAAATGCATTTAGTTAAAAGCTGTTATTTAGAATTACCCACTTCAATTTTGTACAGATGGTTTTACACACATTCATTCTTATGTGAATATAACTTAATATATTTAGAGTGTAATTTGTGTCGTCCTATTATGTATAATTTTTTTATATTGATAATATACTGATATCGAACCTATTGATTTTTAGTTATATATTGATACAGAATACCAAATATAGTGGTGGTGATAGTGAAAAGTACGGATATCAAAACAGTATTGTAGGTTAATCTACGTCACCAACATGGCCGACAATCCCATTGTCATCTTGCGCGGCTTAAACCTGTATCTGTTCTGATGTAGAGTTGAATTATGTAAATGTGTATCGCATGATTATTTATAAGGTTTTGGTTACTCGGAAACGCTAATAACAGTGAAATACATACTTGCTTTTTTGGTGTCATTTATGTAAAACCATAAATAAATGTATATAAATGACCATTAGTAATTCATTACTTTCTATTATTACCTAAGCTTTTCAAACTTGGTGTCCACTGAATCAAAGTATTCATTCAATAGTTTGAACTTTAAAGCAAATAATGCTTTTTTTATTATTGTAAACATAAGCCTCGTACGACTGCCTTACAACGAATGATCAATTAAACGTAGGTAGTTGACTTTTTTCGATACTAGGGATTATTCTTCTTTTTAAATTAGCGGGAAAAAGGCACCATCTTTTTTTTAATGTCCTAATAGGGCTGACAGATTTATGTCAAAATAAGTGGACACCAATTTATCCGAATATTAAATTTTTACGGTAAATTATATTGTTTTATTTATATAACGAGTTGTTGTGTTTACCTTTTTATTTTATTATATAGCTTAAGATTTCTTATGTCCTATGGGTTTGGGTGCATTTGTCCAAAATGGTTCAACTATCGATATGGGTATGGATAGATAAATCTTTCGTCATTTTTATCTATTGATTCCTAATACAAGATGGCTGCAATGTTCTTTTTGTTGTTATATGTATATCCAATAACAGGACATGTGCCAGTATGCACATGTCCTGTTATTGGTTTTTCGCCCGCAATGCGTGTCGATGTCAACGTCAAATCAGTTCGCGACTAGCCCCGTTACTATAGCAAACGGCGCGAGCGGCCCGCGCGACATTAAATTTCATTATTGTATGAATTGACATTGACATCGACACGCTGGCGGGTTGAAAAATGCTTGACATGAAAAGCGCTCTTATTACTGTTGATAATATTAGAAAGGAAACTGTTTTGTAATATGAATTTTGATTAATTTCAGTTGTGAACCTCCTTTAAACAATATCCGATATCAAATCAGAGAGCATGACAGAAGTTAGTCTATCTTGTCTATAGTAAAACGTTCCGAACAAAATAATATAATTTTAAAGTCATAAGCGAAAATGGCGGGCGTTGCGTTGTATGGAATTGAATTAAATTTTGTTTTTAAATGCTGTTGTTTTCATTTATACTTATTGTGTATTCGCCTCTTACATAACTAGTACGGTGTCTTGCGCGGTACTTCGCGCCGCACCACGCCATAGGTTTTGGCCTATAACTTTTAACCCCATAGGGCTAGGTCAAATTTTCGATTTTTTGGCTTGCCTCCAGATCGAGGGCTATCCATAGAGGGGTCAACCATCATTGGAGCATAAGCAGTTCTCGAGAGCTAAGGGGGACATTCCCCATTTCTATAAATAGATACCTACTTGTTTATTTTTGATAAATCCTTCAGGATTGAATTACCCAGTCCTATGACGATGCTTTTGTCGACTAAATCCGATTGACTAACAGGCCGTAACATCTGATGGTGTGATTTGAGGGTAGTAAAATCAATCTGATATTATATAAATTCTTTATTAAAATATGAAAATATTTCTTAACTATATTAACTTCCATAACATATACTTGTGTAATAAAATTTATAAAAGAAGTCTTATTACTAGCAACAGCTAGCTACCTTAATTCTTATATTTTTAAGAAAGTTCTTATCCATTCTGTATTTCAAACCAAATTTCCAAGGACAGATGTTACAATATTCTTAAGTATGTATGTATAATAAAAGGCCTGTAAGAAATCACTTTTTAGTGATAAGGCCGCCATTTGTACATATTTAAACCTGGATATTTTATTATGTGTGTTGTATTGGCGTACAATAACGTTTTATTCTATAATCTATGAGTAACAATAATTTGTTCAATATAATATCTATATGACTATAAAATCATCTCTTCATATATATCTCAACACGGCTCAGCCTTCGAATACTTCCACGCTAGCAGCACCGTTTATGTCTTTCAGTTCGATTGATTTGAATGTCGCCACGAAGTTAATCTTGCCGGTTTTCTGTTGGTAAAGAATATTATATTGTATAGTAGAAGTACGTTAGTACTGTAAGTTAATTTCTTCTTCTTTTTTAAAAACGTGGCTCCATCGATATTCATCGATGATTTCGCCAATGTCAAGGTACCTTGATTAGTCCCGCACAGAAGAACTAGTTATTCCTAACTAGCTCCAGGTGCAGGACAAGAAACGTTGTTCGGTATGTGAGTGTCTGGAAATCCGATTTTTGCGGAGCGCCAGAGGTAACCTAAAAAGCCACCTGTCACGTGCTCAGCAAAAATCGAACTCCGTACATTGATTTAAAAACTTGCGGGTTGACAGTTATTGTCATTCGTACGTCACAGAGAACTCAAGTTGACATCAGTCAGTCAAACCGTGTCCACGGTGTCGGATTGCAATCTACAATACAATCAAATTGTGGGCGGTTCGATTTTCGCTGAGCGCGTGTCTGGTGGCTTTTTAGGTTACCTCTGGCGCTTCGCAAAAATCGGGTTTTAGACCCTCACTTATACCGAACAACGTTTCTTATATTGGCCTGCACCTGGAGCTAGTTCTTGTGTGTGGAACATCAAGCATTACCTTGACATTGGCGAAATCATCGATAATAACGATGGAGCCAGGTTTTTAAAAAAACATAACAAAAGAAGAAATTGTCTCTTCGTATAATATAATCTTCGTAGTTAATTCCCGTTTACATTTATATTTTAATAAGATATTTAGTATGCGTGGCAATAGTAACTGTACATGTCCATAAAAAAGAATTTCTCTTGGGGACTTGGGACCATAAACTTTATAAACTCTTGCCTGAAACACGTTAAAAGCAACGATACATTTCAAAATGGCTACCATGACACACTTACGTTAGGTTGTATCGGTAATTCGGCTTTAACAACTTCTAAAGCCCCGGCATCAGGCACGGTCAACTTGAGCGTGCGACCAGCAATGCCTGATGACGTCACGCGGAACTCGCAGCCAGTCAGCGTGCGCTCCAACGGGTTGGTGAACGATAGGACTGCTACACCTGGCTGACCTATTATTAGGTCTTCGTTAAACTGTAATACAAAAAAAAATGCTTTTAGTCGCATCGCGTCGTAGGTAGGTATAGGTAAAGGGTATGGATACTGTACCTAAAATCCAGTTAAATTCCAAACTGCCAAAACCAAAATTACTACAACTACGATTATTAGGTACCTACTTAAAATCCAATGGGTTCGCTGTCAGTTCGGGTCAGTTCAGAAGCCAGCAGGTACTTTTACACATTCGTTGGTTAAGGAATTATTTTACTGTTTGAAATTCTCCCGCGCTGTCTGAATGTCAAAATCATTATGACGTTTAATTATTCGTGAAGAAACTAGGACGGATCCTAGTCTATGGTCCTATACTTTCTATGTCATATAAAAAGTGCCACCTTACCTTAATAATTATATTTGGTTTGATAATTTGGAAGTCATCATCATCAGCCCAGGACTGTTTCGTCTCGTCAACTATGGCCATCGCGGATATCTTCATGTTGCAGTACTCCACTAGTTTTGGTAAGTAGTCATCTGATTTCACGAGGATACTCATTTGTTCCTCTACAATAAAAAGTTATATTAAAACGTGAAGTTTAAGGACAAAGCTGCTACTTTTTATTAAATTCATTCGGCCATTTTGGATATAACCCATTATAAATGTGCCCGGTGACGGCAATAGGCTTGCCCCCTATTACGCGGGACTAAAATACTGTCAAATTGTGGGTGTGTAATGCACCTCTGCCTACCCCTTCGGGGATATAGGCGTGATATGTGTATGTATGTTGTATGATTAGTGGTAGAATAGTGGCACTAGGGTTTCAATAACAATCTAAGTAAAGGGACCCCAACCTAACTGACGCCATAGACCTCCCCCAACGAACGCCACAACATTTGGTCCTGCGCTTTCCGCATCCTGTGGCTTCCCGTGACGTCTATGATGTCGTCAGTCCTCCTTGTGGCAGGACTACCCACGCTGCGTCTTATCAGCGTCTACCCCAACCTATACTATTGGTAACCGGTACTATCCTGATACGCTGTTAAATGGTATAGGTAACTCACTCTTATTGGCTCCTACGAACATTTTCCCTTCGATTTTCTTGACAACCTGGGCTTTCACGCCATTGTAAAACACGCTGGTGGTGGACAGAGAGGCCTTGATGTTGCGTGGCTACAAGCATTATATAATAAATAAATAAATATGTTAGCCACTCTGCAGTCCTGGCTCTCATGGCTATTATAGTGTGACACGTCAGCCCCCTACTGGCGCGGAAACTGGCGGAAATACTTTCCGCGCTTTGATAAAAAAAACCTTTGTAACAGCTTAAATATAATAGCTACAGCCAAAATAAAAATACTGAAAAATAGCTGGGCGTAATTAATGTTTGTTATTGTGTCAGCTCGAAGTTGTAAACCTATGGTGGGGGGTCCCCGCGTCTGTTTGAATGAACGTTTGTAACATAGAGTTAAGAAGTAGGTACTACAGGGTCAATCCAAAACATAAAATGGCTTTTTAGGTACCTATTACTATAACGTTTCGTAAAAAGTGTGATACTTAAAGGTGAGTAGTATGTCAGGATTTCGCCCACGGAAAGTCATACTAACCTTTAAAATAACCATTCATGGAGGGAAATTATTTCAAATACTGTAAATAGCCAAGTTTACTACAAGGAGGCCTTATAATATTTTTTAAAACAATTTTAACTGCATTCATAGATTTATGAAAATTCACCTGTGTGAACCGGGAATCGAACCGACCCCAAATAGTAACGAAACAAAACATGTAATTTTACGCTACCCATCAAAATGCTTCATGGGAAGGATTATTAATTTCTAAGACACTTAGCATCTTAAATAAAAGGAAGGCCACGAAATATTACATTTATTAAATCCACGTTGTATAAATTTTTGATACAAATTTAGAAAGCGTCGGCCAAAGCAAAAAAATATCTGATTCTGTTAGAACGAATCTTCGCTAGCAGTTTTTATTACGGCAGCAAAGGTGTGAGACCATTGCCCTCGGTTTTGTGGACAAAGATTTGGACCAAAAATGCATGAAATGTAGGTACTTTTGATTAATGTCATCGCAAAAAGTTTGTTCCAACCGGGAATCGAACCCGAGACTCCGGCGTCGTTAGCGGATGCACCACATGGTCTAATAATTATTAATGTACGGACAGAATACTTAGGTGTCCCGATCCGGTCTTCAGTAAGGACCTTACTTACCTCATTGCATGTGTTCTCAATATCCACGGTGACTCGGAAGTCCTTTCCGATTGGCACTGTTTCGACGTCTTGCAAACTGAACTTGATATCTGTTTGTGTGTTACTGAGCATCTGGTAATACCTAAAACGATTTACGATCATGATACTGAAGAGAGAACCTTGGTCATGGATCTTTGATGCAGAAGAGCCATATTCCTACTAACATTAAAAGTTTGGTTCTACCATGTAACTAAAGCCATTACATTTGAGAGCGTCTGGTGTCTCCTCAATATGTTCTATCTACGCGTTCCTCTCCTCAATATTTTCCTCGTATCCCTATTGCCATCGAAAAATTGTATCGAATAAGTAAAGCTCCCTAGCGTTAGGAGACAAGCCAAAATTTACTTTGTATTCTACGGGAATAATTAGTGGGGGTTAAAAATCAAATCGGACATCGGCTCTAGGTACAGACTCCATTGCCGAATTCTGTATTTTTTCGCCTTTGACTAATCATACCTACTAGGACGCCATTGAATTCACTGTTACGTACCTATCATCCAAAATGAAACACACGCATTGATTTGAGTCTTACCTTTTAGCCCTATCTGAGAAACGAACGCCATTCATGAGAGCCAGCCTCTCAGAGGCAGTTCCCTCTCGGTATTTGTACTGGTCTGTAATGTCCTCCCGATCTTGGTCACCGTTGGGATCGAATACGTATGGCTTCTTTGTGAGAATCATGCGGCCAATACTGTTGATGGGAATTAATTAGTTAAAAATTGCCATTATTAAAAATAGCAATGAATAGTTTAACGTCTACGTTCAACGAATAGTAGAAAGTTTTGAGCTGGATTTTAACCAACGTCAGTTCTCTTTCAAGGAATGTTTGACCAGATAAGCAACCAAGGCGGCTGCCGAAGACCTTGAACCTGCGAACCATATTTATATCTTCTTATTCTTCGAAACTTTCGAATTACCTGAACCCAGTGAATTGATATCGATAAAACCCAACTTACTGGTACTGGTTACTATCCACCATCGCGTATCCGGTCTCTTCCTCAGGACTAATCCTCCATCTCATTAGATCAGCGTTGACGGACGCCAACATGAACTCTACATCGTAGTTCAGACCCAGGTTCCCTTGTTTGATGGCTTCCAGTGGAGCTGGACCGCATTGGTATACGCCTTGAGATGTCTCTTGAGGAGTAGCGTCTATTGCCTGCCATCCGCCATAGCCTAGTTGAATAATTAGGAATGTATTGTTTCGCCTGTTTTATTTTACAAATAATTGGTTCCTTCCAAATAATAGGTTAGTTCTTATCATAAGATTTGAGAAAGAGGTCAGTAGGCGGATCCAACTCAGCTGGGCAGAGTTCATTAAACTACGCAACGTCTTCTCGTGCAAAGTCCCAAACACAATGGAGTACAACCAATATTTGTTACTGGTGTCCAGTTATAATATACGGCTCTGAGACGTGCTTTACGATGGATCCTTTGAGGAGGCTCAATGCCGCGTAGCGAGTTATAGTTATAATTAGAAATGATCGGTGTACTGGCATGTGCAATGTGGGAAAGTCGCCTATCAGATGAACCGATGAGCTATAGTGAATGCACTAGATCTCGTTGGATGCAGGTGGCAATGAACCGGTCACAATAGCAACTAATTGGAGATTCATATGTGCCAGTAGACACAGCAATAGGCTGAAGGTGTTACCTGCAGTCAAGTCAGGTCTCGCCATCCAGACATCGTTCCAAACGTGGTAGTTCCAGATTGAGTCAGCGGCTGTGTTTTCGTTGTTCGGATCGTAACCAAGCTCCTCCATGGTCTCTGAGTAGTACTTGTCAACTGTGAGGGTGCTGTTCGCGTCGTGGGCTGACACCAGGTTAGAAACCACTCTTGATGGTAGACCCAGGGCACGGCATACTGAAACAATATTTTTCTCAATTTTCGGAAACAGCTTGGACATCTAACAATATACTTACTAATAATAATGCTCTTCACACATAATAATATAGAGGTCAGGTCATTGAACTTGCATTATTATTGAAACAAGTGACGTTATTTTTTTATGCGACAGATCAAAAATTCAGTTTCCCGCG